>PNEQ01074275.1:0-17422 GCA_003012365.1 Medauroidea extradentata
AAACACATTTAACGTCTTTTCAGCCCCTTAAAAGTTGAACTTCGAAAAATCCTTAAATTGGCTAATATGCATTTTTACAAGTGTCCTATTAAAGTAAAAATCACGATGATAGGCCGTCGGGTTCGAGCTCTATCGACGTTTCTTCGGAAACACATTTCACCCCTTTTCACCCCCTTAGAGGTTGAATTTCGAAAAATCCGTTCTTAGTGCTCGCCTACGACCTGAAAGGAACCCCCACAAAAAATTTCACGATTCTAGGTCCAGTGGTTTGGGCTGCAGTTTGATATGAGTCAGTCAGTCAGTCAGTCAATCAGTCAGTCAGTCAATCAGTCACCTTTCATTTTTATATATATAGATAACATAACCTACAATAGGTATTATAGCATACAAAAGTATCGAAAAACATGTAAAGTAATCTACAAATTTATATAATGTCACGAGGCTGGGCGTAGTAAAATAAATAACGTAAAAATAATAGACAGTGTTAAATAGTTAAACATATGTGGAGTGTCGTGTTGTTGATATTTATGTTATACCTTGTTTGTAGCTAAAGTGTTGAATGTAAAATGGGGGGTGAAAGTATATCTGAATTATTAAGCAACGCAAGACTACGAGGTGGAAAGCAAATAAACATCACTAGTAGATAAAACAAGCATTTGACTGAAACATAACGATAAGCAATAAAGATTAATAAACTCTGTAATTATTAAAACATCTCTGGGGGGTATACATACGGTACGTAGCTCCTTAAGTAAAATAAAAACAAACAAGCACTTTAAAGATAGAATTTCCACCTTGTAGCCTAGCTACAATCATAAAGTATTAATGTATGGTAGAGCACAACAAACTAACTGAAACAAAATAATAACTCCGCTTGGCAAACTATCTATTGCGAGGGGTACAGAAGATCGAAACATAGACTAACATCCCAATACGGGTCGCGTCTCCTATCTTGCAACGTGCATGTGCTTGTCAAACATAATCATCTTGATCTATTATTATTAAAATAAATAAAGTCAAGATACATGTTCTGCAATAAGGGGCTATCAATTAATGTTAAAAAGGGATTACAGTTCGAATACTTGAAATAAAAGAGTGAATTCAAATAATTGGAGTTTATTACAAAAGATTAAAATAAAATGTTATACAAAAATAAATATTACATTAATGAAAATAAAATTGTATCATTTGGAAAAAGATTTGTTATTTAAATGTGATGAACTGTGACCAGATATTACATTAAGAAAATATTCAACACAGTAAAGTGGTTTCTGGAATTACTTAAACAATCCCGAGGTTATTACATTACTTTAAAAACAATTAATAAAAGGCAATTGCACTTGCCAACAACAAATAACCGCGTCAACGTATCCACGACTATTATAATAAAAACCGAACACGAAATCTAAAGGGGAAATAATAATAATTTAAAAATAAAATAATAACATGAAAGAATACTTCTCATTTTGATGTTCCTGTCCAGCGAAGTCTCATCCATCTCAGGGCTACGAAGTCTTCTTATCCCAAAATGAATAAACAACTAACCGAAATAAAATAGATGATAAACAAAACTAACTAAACTTAAGTTAAACTAAACTCCTGCCATCTGGCCCTTAGGCCGTCGTCTCGCCCATCGGGGCATCGCCATGATCGCCTAAGTCCTAACTAAAGTTCTACCAAAGAAATCCATAAAAGAAGCTCACGAAAAGTCTTACGAAAAAAAAAAAAAAAAAAAAAGAAAGTCCGCCAAAACACGGCCGGCAGGTATTTATAACTACTGGTTGCGCCGTCGAGAACATTCCATGATTTACCTTCCTGGAATGGTCAGCAGCGACCATTCCAGATCGGCGCAAGTCTACCCTCTCTGTCCCACAGGGCATTCACTCGTCAGCGACGTTTGACGTCACGGGCGGGGGGACTGTCCGAGAGCGGAACGACAGAAATGTGCTGTAGTGCACTTCTAGCCCGTGCGCCGGCCCTACCAACAGCTGGTAATGTGGGGCAGGGGAGCGGGGGAGTGTTGACAGAGGCGTCCAGTGCCCCCGGAAGGCCGCCGCACGCCGAAGGTACCAGAAGGACCCACAGCACACGACCGCCCGGCGACACTGAAACATCCATCACCACACCCCCCACCTACCTACAACCTAACACAAGGCCATCGGCCTACACACGCTACCGGGACACTGTCCGCAAAGGAATTCACTAGCACTGCAGTGCAACAAACTCTACAGGCTACCAGGAACAGTGAACAACAAAAACTCTACCTGAGAGACTGTGTGAGAACACTCTAGATTTCCACAATTCTAACTGTAAAGCAAAGACTTCCCAAAAACTGAATACTCTAAAAATTACAAGCCAAAATAACTTTAACACCTATTTCGAGTATGGATGAGAAGAAAAAAAAAAAGCCCGAAATTTTGCGTTGTGACAATATTAAGAACTTTTCAATCCAGATTCCTTGATCATTGTAGGTTTTATTTTTTCAGAAGAAGTATAAATATATTTTTTATTTCCGTTACCCAAGATACGTAATATTACGTCCATCTAACATAGGTTTCCAACCAATTATGCAAAATAATGTATGGAAGTATAGAGACATCAAAGGCATGTGACATAACCATCAAATGTTTTCACATAACCTACAAAAGAATATAACTTACCAGAACGTACTAAAGTTTATGGGATGTAAACAAAACATGCAATAAATAAGTACACACCTGTCTGAGGTCACTTTCAGCTGTACAATTTTTCTAGTAGTGCTAGGACAGCATTTTTACTCAGCCGCAATCGCATAACAAATTCATGGTCATCTATCTATTTACATGTGACTTGGGCGTTCCCGAAAAAGTCTTGGCTTGTTTATGAAATCTACTATTTCTTCACCATCATCTTCTTAAAACAAGAAATTAAAATAATCTGCCATCATAACCTAAAAAATTGTCTATGTTTACAATCTTGTTTGTTTTAAAAGTCCTATTTAACTCTGTAATCAATACCTCTTCTTATGATTAAGATAACCAATGGTTACCGACTTCTAACCCATTGATTAATCTTAATAAGTACTTTATAAACAGATATTGTTGCTAACCATTGGTTAAATTTTAATCGGAAGATAATCAGAAGAAAATCAGACATTGAGAAACCGGGCCTTAGTACCAATATACACCTTAAATATCCCATTTATATATACTGTATGTGTGTATGTATATAAAGACATTATGTCTCATTCATTTAAGCTTATCTTCAAGTTTTCATGTCTAAGCTAAAATTCTCGTATATGTAAGTAAGTTTGCAAATAAAACCCTCAAGTTGAGACCATTCTTAGATAAGTTATGCCTTTCATTACTGTGTGTGGAGGAAGAAAGAGTTTTATAATGGCTTCGATCAAACGAAACGCTGTCTAAGGAACTCGTTGTATAGGATCTTGAACGTTAAAGAGCACTTTAATGCTCTGGTTATTTTTTTCCTTCTCTACAACACCAACTTATTTCCAGCTTGTTATTGTAAACGTAGCAGTGTAGTATTTACGGTGATTTGACAAGCATTTGAGTTGATTGTATGTAACGTTATTACTTGGTATTTAACACGTGTGTTCTATATAATATTCGCGCAAATAAGTAGCTTTATACGAAAGAATTACAGAAGTGCCAATGTAATTGATGACAAATTTATTTCAGGGAAGTCAGTTAGCCACTAAAAATGTGTGGTATATTCGTCATAAAAATATAGGGCCTATTTAGAAATATTGCTGTAGTTTCAGGTACACTGTCAAAATATTACCTGTTTTATTTTAGCTGGGGATTGGTACGTCTTACAGCATAGCATTCCATATGCATGAAAGTGCGCAGTTCCGTTATTTTCCACCGCAAACGTGGGAATAACATTTCTTGCACTAACAAATTAATGTGAACTAGTATTTTCAGCGTATTTAAATATGCAGCGTCACTTTTACGTCGGGTGACAGCAATGATAGTCTTTTGGCGCGTTAAATGAGAGTCAGTTTTTTATTACTGCTACTATAATCAATCGGTATACTTAGAGCCACGATTTTACGGCGAAAAGATTTTTGCAACATTTGGTTTCAATGTGTTACGTGCTCATCTGGAGCTCTGATACATCGTCTGTGATTGGGTAATTTACTCTGACTTGCCTTGGCAAAATACGGACGTACGGAGTCACAATAATCTTATTCTAATTGGCACAGTCAAACGAGAAACGTGTATGAACAATGACACGTTGCCAATAACCATGAAGCACAACTGCCGGTGTGCACGAGAGACACTGAAACAAAGTGGGTCAAACATATTTTCGCGACAAAATCGTGGACTTATGTATACTAGATTGCAGGATACAGTCAAATATTTCGTAGCCTCTCGAAATATAATCACTTGTATTTAGTGAAGGGTACGCTACGTTGTTCCACGAACAACACATAAAATACGTTTAAAAAATCTCCTTTGTCTAATAAAACTTTTGCAACAGTTAAAGTGTGAGGAAGTAATTAACGAAGAAAATGAGCATTTCTGCTTAATTTATATTTCTATTCAGTTCGTACCTTTCCGCTGCGTGTATCTATATAGGGTAGCTAGCCCTCAATAACTATTTAAATCGGTTTTGATATAAACCAACATAGGCAAAACAAATGAAGCCATGGAATTAGGCTGTGGTTTCCAAAAGACTGGAAAGTGGTAATATTTAACCCTTAAATTTATGCTAGACATATAGGCAAGTGAATTTTACCAAAATTTAGAACAACAATAAATTGGAAATGTATTATCTAATTAAAAATATCCCATGTTTATCTTGGTCTGCGTTAATTCATCATTAAATACGCGAATTTAACGACATGTTTGTTAAACATTTTTACCATTTTTATTTAACTTACATCCCCAATGCCTTAGATGACTAACAATATGGCGGGCACACAATCCACCTATATCCGTGACTTCACGTTCTATGTCTGGACACGTCATTCATGTCGTTGACTCTCCATGTACCTTCGAGAAGAAAGACATATAAATCACTTATTTGCTTATTTATTATAGGTATTTCAGTAGCACAAAGGCTAAAGAAGAACAATTACTCTTTAGGTATGCATGCGCTATTAACTGTTACATGATGTTTAATTTTTTACTTCGTGTAAATTTACAACAAAACTACGCAATTACGTACACAATTTTCTTATGCCAGTATTATTTATGATGATAAGTTCCTACAATGACTTTATAGACTACATATTAATATTTGTGTTATCTTCGCGTTATCATGTATCGCTAAATCCTCAAATAATATTTTCTGCAGCAATACATTATTTCAGAGTCATCTCCAAAGTAGGAATACAGTTAATTATTTTAATGGTGTTAGTAGTTCATTAAATTCTTTCATTACTTTATCAAATATACACCGTTTTGTCAAAGAAGTTCTCCTAAATTTAATGTGAAAATTATACCTACCCCTAGTATCATAGGCATGTTGTATTAATTTTTATTAACTGTAACTATAATACTTAGGTAAAATGCCTTCTTTGATTTTAAGAACATAAATTAATGAATTATACAAAAATAACTGTTTGATACTCAACCAACCCAGCTATTAAAACATGTCTTAAATTTTTACAAATCTAGCTTTGATGATTATCGCACTCACGGCCCTATTCTGACGCACTTGTAATTTATCAACATACACTTGTTCAACACAATTTAAAATTAATGCACGATATGTAAAATACGGAAGAAGTATGGTATTTTATACCAAAGTTTAGTTCACACCAGATCTTCTTTGGTTGAGTACTCATATAATCAATCACTGTATCTAAATGTGCCCGTTTTGCCTTTCTTACGATGTATAAACACTGGTTTCTGTAAGATTAGTAAAGGTTCCAGTTTGTTTCTGTTTTTACATACACGTAACGATTGTAGCAACTGTCGCGGAATTGAATTGCAAGTTTCACTTGATCATCAAACCAGGATTTGCAGTTTCTTACAGGACTAAAAGTTGATTTTCTACAATTTTCAGAACTATCTATAACGAGATTGCTCAGCAAACCATACTCATATTCTATGTATTCATTAACTGCTGAATTATTTTTTCAGTATGGTGAATTTTAATTTGAATGTAGTGCTCAATTTAGAATATATTTTACCAAGCTGATATGCCTGTTTGTTATTTACATCTTTCTTCCTTAGTTTGTAGACTTCAATAAATGAATGATCTAATGTTTTTGGTGCAGTCACTACAATAATCATGGGGGTAGCATAAGGTCTTAATGATGGCGAGGGGAGTGAAGCAAAGAGGGGGAGAGGTAGCCACCAAATTAGCCAGCCGCCATACTGCTTTAACCTCAACAGTACACATCAGACTGGTATTTTTTATGGTAAATTAATGCATTTTGCTCTTTAATTTATGTTTTAGGTTGGAAACTAAACATTTTAGCTCTGTTTACACACCTACTAACTAATATTTTCTTAATTTTTTAATTAGTCGGCCATATTGATACCTGCCACGTCAAGCGTTTGTTTGGTTACAATTCCCGACGACCTGCTCCATCTGGACCCTTCTAACATCTTTGACAATACTACGTATTTCAATATCACTCTAAATAACAAAACCAATGATAGTACTAGAATAATTTGTCATTCTCGTAGGAGCAGTCGCATACTGTTTCAGTCCAAACAAGCACACATATCTACTCAGTATTTTAGTATAGCAGCTATCACTTAACTAGTCGATACTAAAATTACCAATTACTAAAACATTTCGTACATTATTCGTTAATCGTTCGAGTGAGTGATCAAAGAAATCCGTAAAATCCAAAACACTGCAACTTGAAGGACTATGTAATAAGTTCAAAATGAAAATTTTCCCTCCTCATTCAACCCTAACTTCTAAAATATAATATTCCTTTTGAAAAGTATGATACATTATTTATTTAAATACTGCACAAGATTTAAGTACACAACTACTCCACCTGTATCTTTGTGATGGAATCACTTTTTATGCATCCTTGTATGTGCACTTTAACATCATCAATATCTTCATTTAAATGTGTTTCAGACAAACTAATGAGTGATGGCTCAGTTTGAATGATTTCATTGCGTATAAGAGTGCCACGATTTTGTAGCGAAAAGATTTCTGCCCCTACTTTGTTTCAATGGCTTACGTGCACATTGGCAGCGATGCTTGATGGTTATTGGCATCTTATCATTTTTCAGACACGTTTCTGATCAATCAGAATAAGATTATTGTGACTTCATACTGCTATGATTTTCCAGCATATCCGCAAGACAAGTGAGAGATAATACATCCAATCACTGACCATATGAAGCAGAACTGCAGATGTGTACAGAAGGCATTCAAACCAAATGGTGTGGAAATCTTTTCGCCATAAAATCGTGGCTCTACGTAAAATCAATCCACTGGTATTAAGATATGTAATAAATAGGTTTTCCATTAGATGACGTAAATGATTTTTGTACATCCCGTGAATCTGTGTTCCCAGAAATTATTTCCATGTTTATGCTTGAGGCTGACTTTGATTGCTTTTCCAGGTAATGACCCCACTTTTTACGCAGAACCGCCTGTGGTTTAACTCACATTCAAATTAAAATCTCAGTTAGAAACTTAATCGTTTCATGGACGTAGACCATGAGAGCGTATCTTGTCAACTTACAAAAAATCCCACAGTAAAAAAAAAAAAAAACTTGTATTAGCTGTTGGTAATTATCATAGTATACGTTTGTTGACGGTGGCTAACACAGGCTTTTCTTGTTTGCTTTTTTGTTTAACTGTGGGTTTCTTTTTGCAGCTCAGTTACATTACCTCACAATGCCATATGTCTATAAAAATGGTTTGGTGTATTATAACAAATACTGTAACAACTGATACCGGGCACTTCTATGCGTATAACAAAGCGAAGTGTGCGAAAAATAGCCTAGTGGCACGATGTGAGACTATTGAATATATTTATTTCATTACTTTTCTGTTAGCATAAAATGTCGCTGGCTTACACATTTTGGCGTACCTACGGCTGTTGTTTTATTTCATTCATTTTTTTTTCTCAGCTGTGGCAAAGAAAAGTGGTTATTTATCGAGGAAAAATGGTTTTTGTTCAAATTGTTTATGCTGACAGCGCAAATCGTATATCAATAAAATACAGCATGATATTACCAGTTGACATGGAGTGGAAACACTGTGTCCTCGCAGAACTGAACAATCTGTCCGATATAGAGTTATAACCTTTCGCAAGAATCGTTCAAACATAACTACAATTTCTGTGCATTTATTGGATAACGTCCTCGACACGATCTCTTTGTAGAACTTAAACTGTAGCAGAAGCAGCGTGTATGCGAACCGGAAGAAAGTTTTACTAGGCACAGCTTACACGCACAAAGTTAAGTTTGCAGCTTTTAGAAACATAAATACCTCGCTAAGTAATTTATAAATATTATAGAATATGGATACATAAATTTCATTTGATATTAAGTGAGGATTCATGTATTTCAGTTTGAAAATATGTGGAATGGTTATTCCTTACCAATCGTGCAAATAGTAAAGGCCACGCAATAATTGAAATAACCATTAATATAGCAATAACAGTAAGAGTTTAATTGTTTTTATGCAGCACCATGCATAACCAAACCCATAACAGTACGTATTACATAATCGCATTGTAAGTTGGTCAATTATCAACTTTCGTATGAAAGAAAGAATCTGTACGTAGCGAATCACAATACTCATCCAGTGAAATTTGTATTTTATTTCCGTCCATAGATGTATCTTGAGGAAATAAACAAAATTAAAGGTGGTTTAGAGCAAAGTGTTAACCAAAATATAACGTACAAAATAAATTAATTTACTTAGAACGAAAAAAAAATTTAATAAAACTAATATTAAAAAAATGTTAGGAATTAAAACTGATTGCAGAAGAGTAAAAATACAGACTAGTTTACGGTATTTGTAGTAAGATGTTTTTAAACGGTTTTGGGATTTTTTTATTCTTACAATCGTGATTATGGTTATTTTTAATGAACCGCGGACTTAGGCAACCATTGTTAATTTTTCAATTGAGGTCATTTGTTTTCGAGGGTTTGGATTTCTAAAAATGCTCTGTTCTTCGTGGGCTACTTACAGGCCGTTTTTATTTTGCATAAAATATGCGATACATCTTGAAGACGTGTGTTTGGAACGTCAGCTGCGAGGAAGATATTACGTGGGCCGCAGGTCTTGTTTTGCCGTGAATTTAGTGAGAGTTGCTTGTTTTAAGTCTGGAGACGTGCAGGGCCAGAGCCCGCCAGGCCGCGGTGAGGTTGATTTATGGCCAGGTGAGGCGTCCCGCCTTACACGAACCTGTTACTCGGCCAGGGCGGTGCTGCGGAGAGGGTGGAGGCCTGATTTACAAGCTCCTCGTCGCTATGACGTGTTTATGGGCGCCTCACCTACCCCGACTCTAGGCCTACGTCTTAAATCATGCGCTCGTGACCGCGCCAACACATCCGTCAACCATCGCTGGACTCTACATCACGCAGATATTGCACTAACCGCGCCGTAACTTACACCAGGGCCTAACCACTTATTACGGATTGGATATAAATACTTACCCTGGCTCCTTCCTGTTCCCGCCGACCGCCTTAGTGATTCGGAAGTTACCACCTCAGCCGTTAAGAACCGTATACAGCTGGCATCTTAACTGTGTTTTAACGTGTTTGGAAAAAGTTTTTTTCTATTGTAAAGAAATGCTACTAAACGTCTGTACAATATCTTCATGTAAAAATAGAAAAACCCATTTGAAACTATTTTCTGTTATATATATATATGTTTGTTTATTTACGTATATACAGGGTATTCAGATACATACGCCTAATAATCACACCACTCGAATCCTGGGCTCAAATGTAGACAAAAATGTTAGTGGCAAAATGTTGTACGATGACATTTTATTTTTACAATGTGGCAACATTGCACTGTAGTTAGTCCTCTCTTGCCCTTCACATATATCTTAATTATCTTACTAACACTGTACTGACCTGCGTACGTTGGATCAGGTTAAAAACCCTGATCAGTCCAAATAAGATTCTATGTTTACTTGACTTATAATAATTGAAATAATACCTAATATCGGATCGCAAGAGGGTAATATCTTCGTGCAGTGTTGCCACATGACGCCTATATATATATATATATCACTCCCAGAAACAGGGTTTCGGTGCACCTTAAAATTGTGCCGTTTGGCACTACTAATGTAACTATTTTAATAGTTATAATTTCTTTTATGCTCTCGTTGCAGAGTATATGGCAAAGTGCCCGTTATCAGTTACTGTTACTACTTCTATTTGTGTCTTTTTTTCTGGTAATCCATTATTTCGCATGTTTTTCATGGCTATAAGTATAAAAAAACTGTATTATAAGGCAATAATCTTTTGTCCAATCTGATGTTATTGTCGGTCAAGACCTATGCTGATTTTTCTTTATTGATGTATATACTAACTCAAATACTTTAATTTTTATGAATTAATTGCGTTCCAAGATGGCCACTTATTCCATTGTCTAAATATTACTTCATAGAGTACGATTTGGCGATTCAACCTATCGAATCGTTAAGTGAAGCAGACACGTATTTTTATTTGTGGACACAAGTATATCCTTGAATATATATGTGGTCTTCTTCCATCTTCTCCGAAACAGCAATCATGGCTGACCGTTGAAAATTTCTGGTGCAGAGTTAGCTTGTTTTTCTTTATGTCTGTTTAAGACATCCGCCGTCGTGTGAGTGTTTATTTTATGCCCCATGTGTGTTTCTGTGTGGGCAATTTATTATTTCCGGGGTTCCCTTGTAATTGTGTATGTTTTTGCTTGTTTAAAGCGGTGCCCGTGAAGGCGTCACCACGCCCTTTTTATGGCTTTCTGATTCCTGATTAATTCGGGAGTTTCCGCGGGGAACTCTTCTCCAATCCAATAGCCTTGTAGTGGGATTTGTCCCGCTTGCCCTCTACTGTGTGCGATGACTGAGGCAGCTTAATGCCGGTATTTCCTGTTTTTCTTTCTTTCTTTTTTTTTTTTTTTGGTATGAAGACCACCGACCTTCAAGCAGCATAAACGTTAAAAAAAAAAAAAAAGGTTGATATTTCACTGAAGAATGTAATTTCAAAAACCTATATGTTTTAACAAGAGAAATTCAGAAGTTTTAGAACGATAACCTACAAAAAAATGTTTACTTAAAGTGCTAATTACTTAGTCTACTTAATTTTCTTTAACAGGGGATCTCCTAATAAAAAATTCATACATAAAATATTAATAATTATTAATTAAGTTCTTGTCGTGTCAAAAAAATGTTAATTGTTTTGAACAAACTTAAATGGTAATACTTAACATATTTTTTTTTATTTATTGATGCTGTTTTGTTGTTTCGTGCTCGAAGAGTTTTCTACCATTAAATAAATAGTTGACCCGATCTGTGTTTTATTTCTTATTTTATTGTCCCTTTATTTTTTTAAAATCTTAAGTTAATGTTTATATTTTGTGAACTAGTGTTTTACTGTACTGGTAACTGATTTCTTTAGTTACTCGGCCTCACGTCTTTAACTTTTTTACCTTATCAGTCCAAACAAAAACAGATCCACTGGATCTACCCTTTAGGTTTACCTCTCTCTAGAGTGCAGTTGGTTGCTGGGGGTATGCCTGTGGTCTCCCACAGTTGGTAGCACATCTGGGGATTGGGAGGACCGGAGGGTAGGGAACAAAAATGTCTTTAAAAATAAGCTTATTCAGCCTGTTGTCAAGTAAAAAATACCAACCAGAATCGTAAAATAAAAATATATAACAACGTGCTGGGCTTAACTACGCATTTTTCGTAAATAAAAAGGTGTGTCACCGCTTAATGTCCATAGGAAAAAGTTTAGAGTAAGGGTAGAGGGAGTATCCTCTATACAGCTGCGTACGAAATTGTGTGTTCAACATGTGTCACGTGGCTTTAGTGAAATATGCGCGGGAAATGTGTAATAACATTGAGAGCCAAGATAATAATTGCTAAGTAACCACAACTATCTTGGGTTATTTTGGTACCTTATGACTATATGAACTAAGGAGAGCATACTACCATATTATCACATGGTATAATTGCGTAGAAATTTCAGAACGACAAATGTAAACAATGTTTGCCACGTTACTGCTTTCTTTAACACAGCTGTTTTTAGTAAAAAGTAAATATTAGCTACATACTTACTATAAGGTTTCAACCGAGATCTTGGTGACACCATATGACTAAATATACATTCTGGAAGGTACGCCATGAGTTTCAAACAACACGACTGCATTTTTACACCGAAAAAAAAACATAAATAAACAACACGAAACTCTCGAGACCATGTTGGACACACATTTGTGACGTCATGTTCTCTCCACTATATATTGCCTCTATGGGAAAAAGCCAACGAGCAAAACACTGCACGCCGTTTTCGCGTCCCGCACATAAAGGCGACACGGTTGATGACACACGAGCCAATCTAGCCCTTATAGCCTGGCTGTTTCCGTACCTCAGACGCGGCATATAGCGCTTGCTGCTGAATAGGACTCTTTAAAGCTGCGAAGGTAGTAGCTTCAAAGTCGCCGAGTAATACTTTACCGACCTATGGGTAAAACGCGGATGAGCGAGTCGGTTTTCACGTGGGGATCACAAGCCCAGTTTTTTTTTTTTGTGATGCTTGGTGGTTCAGAAACACATATTAAAAAAGTAACTTTATTTGCTGTACTATAGTAAAGTACATATATCCTTGTTATACTCTCAGAAATTCATAACGTCTGAGCAATACTTATGGCGCTGTTAGCCACGTGATTATTTTTTAATTACGAACATATTCTTGCCTTTTCAGAGCCATCAGATAATACGTATGCAAACATTGGTGACTAATACCGACGGCATTTGTTTAATGTTAAATCACTGTAATATACATTTTTTGTAACTTCAATGAAAATATTGTTTTTGTATATAAATATAGTACTAAAACTTAACCTTAATAACACGGTTTTATTGTTAGTTTTGCGTTTATGCTTTAAACCTTACCGTAGTATACCAGCCATTAAATTGTGAGGTTTAATCTTCTCCATCCTCAGTACCAGTTCGATTCGTGGACAAATACACGACAGCTAGGTCTGAGACATTTTATATAATGACACACGGAAATGATTTACCTGTAATAATAAGCAAATTGTAAAAGTCACATATAAGTATAAATTAGTGAAGTTGATACTACTCGTCTATATCCTCAAATGGACCTACCTTTATGTTGAATTAAATATTGTTGTAGAAATTCAGCTAGAAATATTACGGCGATGGCCACACGATCATTTTTACCAACCATGGTCATTTAGCTGTCACTAAAATTGATTTTAGTTTCAGTACTTGCAGAATAAATTTTTTTCAGGATGACGAACACAATTTTAAATCTTGCTTTATACAACAAAATAAATTCCAATGACTAGTGACAACACATGCTATTCTAGTCCCAATACATAACAAACTAGAAATACGAATATAACTCATGTAAGAATTTATACAGGATGTAAAAGTGTAATGCCCAAATTGATAGGGAAGTTGAAGGAGACAATTACAAATTAGTTTGTCTAAATTACCATGTGTCGGAAACAAATAGTTTACGAGTAATGGGTATTCAGGGGTATCATGTGTAATTCAGAAGATGACGAGGGTTATTGCTTACGGTACTTTATTTATTGAGCAATGTTACAATAAACGTTCAAAATTAGCAGTATTAACCTCCGCGCTGAGCTGGTACCTATGTAACAAGAGTGTCCCATTTGCGCTGGAATACAGCATGTGTGGGTTGTGCATCTCCCAGCGAACACGGGACTCTTCACTACGTCGATACATGCTCCGCGCTGAGGTTAATGCCGTCAACTTGAACATTTATGTGATATTGATCAAAGAAATAAAGTACTGTAAACACTAGAAATTGGTATCTTCCCTATCACTCCCGATACCCCTCAATACTCATTACTCCTAAACTATTTGTTTCCGACAAATGGTTATTTGACGAAGTATACTTGTATTTGTCTCCTTCATTTTATCTATAATTTTAGGCATTGAATTTTTGAACATTCTGTATATGGGTTAATGATTACGACCTTATGAATAACTTACTGCTAACGAACCATCTGTTGAAATATGTCACATTTTTACGACACAACAGGCAACTTTGTATCTCACGCCTCATTTTAATTAACATGAGTGATGCGACCAGTCTACGATGACGAAATCATTCGTGTTAAGATGTCGCACTTTTATATGAAAACAATATGGATTGAAGTTCGGTTACAAGAAAGTAAAATTATATAATATCATGAAATTTCGAAACGAGGAACTTAACAAATTCAACGTTTTTCATGTGGTTGAATTAATAAAAAAATGATCGCTCTTCTGCCGCATGTCCGACGGCACCAAGTCATTGTGTAAATAAAAATGAAAATATTCTTGTTCAGTGAAGATATTTTGGTCAGCTCTTAACATCTAGGTCCTTAGCGCTGGTGAGTGATGGCATGAGGTGAGTATGGAGAAGCATCGGAATGAAGGTGAAGAGGAAACAGTAGATCACCGAGAACACCCCTCAACCATTGGCATCGTCCGGCACGATTCCTACATGTGAAAATCCGGGGACCGACCCCGTCGGAAATCAAGCCTTGATCATCACGATGGCAGGCTATTGTTCTAGCCATTGCACCAATCGCGGCCTCAATCCGGCAAACATTCAAATAAAGTAGGGGTATTTATCGTCTTTAAGGGGTATTGATCCCTACCACCTTGGATTTATCTGTTTATTCCCGATAACTTTTGTTCCAGTCATGTATCAAAATGTTTGTCACGACAAGGCATATATACAAACTTAATCGATTTCTGTAATTGCTGGAACCATAATAAATTAATTATTTTGCAACGGGAAACAACTGAATAGGAAATATTGCTTTATTTACGGGAGCGACTACAGAGGCCACAACATTAACAGAAACAGTGCCGAATGGATACCAAAAAGTGAATGAAACCATAAACTATGCCTTGTTAGCGTGAAAAGTAGAACAATGTGTCTATTCTCTGATTTATAAGAAAACCATAAAACCGATCTGACAGGGATCAATCCCCTAAATGGCGAGTTTCAGAGTTCCTGGAATGTGAACTTATGAGATATTTAAAGGTATAAAAAGTTTGTTGAGTTACGTTATTGCTTATTATTTTATGGGAAATTTGAATGTATGATGTGTGGGTATGCAATGAAAAACGATGGAAACTTTTTTCGGTAATTTTTTTCAATTTATACGCAAATTTCATTCACTGATAACTATGTAACTGAAATTGGTATTGAAATTCGCTTTCATTCCTTTTATTTTTTTCGTGGTAGTCACATAACATGAGATTTTATTTGCAGCAAAGTTGCATTACCGTGCACGCACACACGTGTGTGTGTTTGCGAGCGTGTGCTTGCTTGACTGTACGTTAGGGCAGCGTGTTCCGAACAATTCCTCGACAGCCAGCGAGAGCAAATGAAGCCTGGCAGACTGGAACTAATTCAAATATTGTACAACATAGGAAAGTAATAAGGAAAATGCGATACACGTCATTTAATACTAGCTCCTGCCGACAGGAACGCTGTTCCTTCTGCAATATCGCATTACTCTTGGGGAATCTATGAAAATTATTACTAAGTCCAGTCTCAATTAAAATACTATGTTATAAAAACTATGTTATAAATTATTTGTTTTTTTTTTATTTCTGCACCGGTACATTTGTTTATTAAGGCATAACAGTAGGAATAAATTATTTCTGTAATTTGTTGTGAGTAGCAACCAAAGACGTTATAAAAGGAGATAGACTGTTACGCTGCTCTTTTGTTACATGACCAAATTGAACGATGACTTATTGCAGCCGAAGATAGGAAATTGTGAACTTAAAGCCTAGTTGGGGAGGGGGGTGCTATTTTGTTCGACAAAAACATTTGTACAGAACATCTCATGTTATAGGCTTAAATATGGCGTTGTTCAGTTTGGTTACCTATAAAGATAGACCGTAAACATTGATCTTGAACCCCTTGGTCAATAAAGGTAAGGTCTTGACACTGAGGAATAAAATGTGACTCCTTTTCGTCGCAGCGCTAGTAGTCTTTTAGTGGAAGATAAGTCTAGTTTCGTCTTTGGCTTAGCAAGTTTTCAACGCTTTTTAAAATGGGTTGTTATTATTGGAATGACCTGTACTATAGAAGAAAAACTTTGAAAATCCAGATAACTTACATGACATTTTTTATTGGAACACATTTTCAACCACAAAATTTAGTTTTTAAATCTTTTATATATAGTCACGCATCGCAACGATTATAAAATTTTGTAGGGTAGGAAAAACAGATTTTGTTCGAACGTGTTTACTAAAACAATAGTAGCCTACATGATTTTTTTTTCAGACGACTAATATAAACAGTTCCACACATAGATGCCAATGCAGTTATGGATACGAATCACATATCTACAATACCGGCTTACAATATTAATGTTGTTTTATAAAAATTATTGTAAAAATTGTAACACCGCCAGATGTAAACAAGGTAAATCTTCCTCTGAATTACTACTAACGCTCGGCGACAAAAAGTAAGTCATTTTCTCTTGCTGTAGAGCATCACGCAATGTCAAGATCTCTTCCTCTTAGTCCATGGTTTACACAAACGATAACATTGCCTGTAACACGTGTTTTCAAAAAGTTATTAACAATGTTGTACAAATGCTTGAAAATGGTTGACATACATGTTACCAACATTGTTGCCATCATCATGTTATCAACATTGTTGCCATCATGTTATCAACATTGTTACCAACGTTTTGTTATTAACTTTGGTAATATTTATAAAGAAAAGTTAATACTCTGTTTGCTTATAAATATTTGCTAGTGACAATAGTAATGCTTTTTAGAAACATGTTAACAACTCTGTCACCAACATTGTCGATAACATTATTTTCCTGACCCATTCTATGGCGGTCTAGATCAAAGGATGTTAGTAACAAATGTTACTAGCACTGTTATCAACAATGTTATATGCATTTTTGTTATCAATATTGTTATTTACTTCCGTTCATCATTCTTACAACTTTGTTAGTAACACTTGTGTTTTCAGCAATGTTAATAACACATTTGCTATCAACGTTGCTGTAAAATAGTGTACCATAGCTTAGAAATTGTTGGTGACATTTTTGTAAATAACTTTTGTAATTAACATTGTTACAGTTTTTTTTTTTTCGTTATAAACTGGCCTTGAGAGATTGTCACTTTCTAATTTAAATAATACGTATTACCAAAAGCACGATTGAGAATACTGTTTGTGTTTCCAACAAATGTAAGTAATAAGTATATCGCTTCAACATTGATAAAAGACTGTAGTTT
>PNEQ01074275.1:17522-66529 GCA_003012365.1 Medauroidea extradentata
AGGACGATAAATAAAGGTCGGCATCGGCGCGGGAATGCGTAGTTGTGGCAACACCTGGGGACCTTACCTGTCTAACTTTCCCCTTTCGGAAACTCTTTTTTTTTTTTTACTCTCTCCGTACTCAAGTGCTGAGAAACACCCCTCCCCCTAGCATTTCTCCTCTCTATCACTTTCTTTTTGTCCCTTTCTACCTTTGCGTGCGTCTCGATCTTAAAGTTTACCCCGGAGACGTCCACTATAATAAATGCACAACGATATTTTTACGACAGATACTGTGTCTCTCGAATATATTTGACGAGTAAATTTGAAAAGACTCTTCGGCAGTGGTATTTTAGTTAGACGGCTGTCGGATTTCCTTTGCATACCTTTGATTGTCGATCACACTTTGCACTTTCGTCTTCAAGGCCACTGCGTGTTGCCCTACACCTTTTCAACTCGTAAAAATGTACTGTTCTGAACTATAACGTTAAAAGTTTGAATCGACAATATTTTCAAATTCTCATAGGTTTCCTAACGTAAATTTAGGAATAACACTATTTAGAATAATACTGTAGTTTTACAAACCAAAAAAAAAACGTTATTTTGTTTTCTGGTTAGATTCATCAGTTACTTACTGTACTTCATAGATTTAGATAAATTATGTAAAATTGTAGAAAATCTAATTTTACATATCATGACGTCAAACAGTTTACTTATCTGTAAAATGAATACAGATCACTAGCACAGTGTAAAAAATTCTACAAACCTGTTAATTTATAAAGGGCGCGACTAATTATCGTAACAATCATGATTTAATACATTCGCTTGTTATCTTTGAAAACCGTAAGCCAATCTTATAACGTGAATAGGTATTCTTAAAATTGTATCGTAGTATGGCACTACGTGCTGAGTGAAAGATGTGGCCTATAGTTGGATCAAACTTATCACTAAGTAAGGTCTTGAAACGGGACATCGTGTAGGTACGCAAACATTTTTACTCAGTCTTAATTTCCTCTGGAGAAAAAAAAGTGCGTTATGTTGTGTCGATCGAGTACGAGTTGCCATATTGCAAAAATGGGCTTTCAAAAAATGATAAACCATTTGTTTGCCAATCGTATGATTTGTGTGTTGTCTGTTTTTTTTTTTTGTAAAAATTTACTTCTCATATAGTGTATTACATTCTAATTTTATCGTCTGAATGTCACGAGTAGTTTGAGTAGCCGCTGCCGTTAATTTATAACATAATTCTCCCAATAACTGCCGATGAACATATTTGCAGAGACAAACTCGTGTTATTTGGGAACAGACTATACATCATTAACCTCGTACGTCCTTGAACACAATCTGTGATATCATTGGCCACTGATCCTTACGTGATATCTACCTTGGAAATTTTAATTGTTGGTCAAAGCATTCCCCGCTGCAAGAACCCTCCTTTGATAGTTACGGGATTAGTAAAACAGTGCAGGAAATCTCATTGTCTACGGCTTCAGGGAATTTTCTCCTTGAATTCGTCGACGTTTAACGCACTCAACAGTAAAATAGTAAAACCTTAAAATAGTAACCACCTCCCAAAAGTGGATTTGTATAAGTAGATTCAAGAAAGTATAACATGTATGTTTCCAAACTCTCTGAAGGGTGCAGATAAATCGCGGTATTTATCTCGCACACAAAATTTCTGGTTTAGGTCTTCTAGTTATAATTTGGCTGCTTCATAAATTTCTTAAGGGCTGAGATTTGTTTGTTTGTTGTAGAAATTGTTTTACACGAAACATATATATTTATACTACAGTATACCAACTTCACTTATCTGACGATATTGACTTAATATAGCGCTTCGTCACTTATGATTAATACAAGTTTTAATATAAAATGTTATCAGGTAAATTTTTGTATGTAAGAAACAATAGGGCTAAGCAGAAATTTTATTGACTTTATAAATACAAAATTAGTAGTAAATAACAGCATATTTTGCTCGTGGGAGTGTTAACAGGGGATTTAAATAAATTCGACAGCAATTCTGCAGGCAGAATTTATAAAATCATTATATTAATCTAGTAATCCTCCAAGTCATGAACTACATACACCCTAAAAAGTAACACGTACAAATATTAGTAAAACAAAAGTTATAGCACTCATTTAATTAATTCGAAAAGAGGACATCAATGATAGACTATAAAATTCAGTGGCTGAGCGAACTTCAGCTAGCTTCAAGAAGAACGCATACGCCAATTATATTGTAATAATTCTGACATTATAACTAGTTATTTGTTAAACAACACGTCATGAAGCAATACATATAAAAAACTGTCATTACAATGGGTGTACAATAAATATAATACAAACATTTAACTTGTAAACATATACATATATGTATACTAGCTGTCCCTTTGCGGCTTCGACCGCGTGTACTATAGAAAAGAGTAACTAAATTTTAATAACGTATTAATTGATGGTGTTACTATATTCTCTGTATATCTTTATAACAACAAATACAAACAGCTTTATCCAGTCCACTACATTGAGGGTACTTTAATTGCAGAACATCTTTGTTTTTAATTCATCTATATTTCTCTACAAAATAGCTACCCGGCCGTGGCTTTGTCCGCGTGAAATTATGTAATACAAACAGTAACTCTGGATAAAATATGTGATGAAGGCATTTAACAGCTAGCGTACCCAATAACAGTGAACTATAAATTGTCTTAGCTCAGTGAAAAGAGCGCACGCAATATGCTCGTATGATGTCATGTCATGTCCCATCGCAAAGACTTGCACAAGATACGAACCCGTAACCCCACCCCTCCCACACCACAAACTTTGTACAATACCCGAGTGAATACTTAAAGGCAGGCCGTAATAATACTTTCGTATGTACGAGCTACAGTCCAAAGAGGTTTTATTTATGGTGGGTTGGCAAAAAAAACAACGCAACTCCACAGAATTAACTACAAATTATTCAAGACAGGCCATGAGAGTTATTTCGCGTGTACAAGCTATAGTCAAAAGAGGTTTAATTTAATGAATAATTAAAAAGGAAACAAATTTTGAACTATTTCAGGTGTTACGAAAGATTATTCTTAAACACGTTTTATTTTTTTATAGGCTTTCAAGGACGAATTTCCAAAAATCGTAAAATTACTTTTTAGGTATTTACTTATGCTTCATTATAAGACAAAAGCCACCTCGTTATCTCTAACGGTTTAGGTGATACGACTGATTAATCAAAAAACTGTTTTATTTTTTTACCGGCTTTCAAAAACGAATTTTGAAAAATCCTCAAATTACTTTTTAGGTATTTGCGTAAGCTTCATTTTAAAGAAAAAAATCACTTCGATATCTCAGGTGGTTTAAGAGGAAGAGAGGATTTGCTGTAAACGAATTAAACGGCTTTTCACCTCCTTAATATAAAAATTTCGAAAAATCCTGAAATTTGTTTCTAGACATTTGTATTTGCGACCTAACGAAGTGAATAAGACGACGGTAGCCCGTCGGGTTCGAGAAATATCAAAGATTTGCAAAAAATACATTTCACCCCGTTTCACCACCTTAATAGTCGAATTTCAAAATTTCCTTTCTTAGTGCGCACCTACGCCACAAGGGGAAACTTCCCTTAAAATTTCACGTTTCTAGGTCCAGTGGTTTGGGCTGGGCGTTGATGATGAATGAATGAATGAGTCAGTCAGTCAGTGAGTGGGGCACTTCCTTTTATACATATAGATAATAATAATTTATTTTCATATACCGATTACTGCACTTTACAAAAATACTTTTTATATAATGGAAGACATCACACTCACGTAAGCAAAGCTTGTGTGTGAGCTCTACTAGACAAAGTCTTTTCTATGGCTGCGGTTAATTATGTAAGAAAACTTGTCATCTGGTATAAATTAATTTGAGAACAAAAATTGAATGCTGCTTGAATTAAAAAAAAAGTTATTCATGGATACAGATAATATTTAACAATTTCAAACATATGGAATGTAAAAATAATTAACTACAGTAAAACTACTACTGAAAGATTAAATACAACTCATCATCAGTTAAGTTATTTAACCATCGATCAATATATATATATATATTGTTTATATTTTTATTTTTTATGCTTTCAGGAAGAATAGCTACAATTTTTGAAAGCAAAAATGTGGATGATCTTTGAGAAATTGATTTGTGAGCTAGGGGAGTTTGTAAATATTGGTTTAAAATATATTTAGTATAGGATATCTATGAGATAAATACTGTACTGGTAACTAATTGTTCAAGAAATTGACTAATATGGTTCCAATATACAATTTTCTGATATTGAGTACTCTCAAACGACTGAAACGTTCTTTTGATGGATGGTTAAAAGTGTTTATAAACACAGTTCGTAAAATAACTTTTTGTATTACAATTAGTGGCTTGATTGCCGTTTTGCTCATACATCCCCATGCTAATATACCGTACAGCAGAACAGAATGAATAATGGCTCCATAAACCATTCTTATATATTCAATTGAAAAATAAGATCTATGTTCCACAAATGTATATATTGTTTTACGAATTTTTTTAGTTAAGTAAGAAACATGCCTGTCCCATTTTAAATTACAATCTAACATAACACCCAAATACTTTGTTTCCTCTACTCGTTCTATGACGTTACATTTACAATTTACATTTAATTGACTACAGTTATGTATTTTGAGTTCTTGGAGTTCCTTTCGTTGACCAAATTTATTTGCAGAAAATGATATGCACTTGGTTTTAGTTACATTATGAGAGATCAAATTTTTATCTAATATAGATTTCACTTTAACTAATTCTTCATTAGCTATATTAAAACTGATGTCCATGAATAAGATGAAAAAAGAATCACAGTATTATCTGCATAAGATATTAGTTGACCATTTATACCCATGTTGCACAAATCATTTATATAAATCAAAAACAAAATTGGGCCAAGATTGCTTCCCTAAAGCAAGCATCATATTTATAATATGACTGAGCGGATAGAATATACGAACAGAATTAATCATTTCTTGGTTCCTCCTTTTGTCATGAAACGCTACAATATAATTTGCTTTATGCTGCAATTTTTAGACCACATTTAATGAAAATTTTTAGCGTTATATTCAGTTAATTTGGCTTCCAGAAACGTAATTCGATAAGCAGCCTAGTAAATGTACCAAGCCATGTTTTTTTTTATTTGCAGGAGTATTGTGCAGCCATACGTAAATGTTATATAGAATACAATATTTAACTACACCCGTAAGTTCTCTCTGCACGGATAATGAATTACACGTATTCTTTTCAAAGTCTGCTTTGTGTAGCACGTTGGTATACTTTTATAAGTACCAGAAATAAATGTTATTAAAATGATTTACACTAAGAAGGTGGCATCAGAAAATAACAGGACCAGAATAGAATATAACTAGGGATTCAAATTCTCCTTATCTTTAATATTCCTGAAAAAAAATTAATATGTTATGTAAAGACCCTGCACATTTTTCCTACAAAATTAGTTCTTATAGTACAGTAAGACTTAAGTGAAGAAATATTTAGTTTGAACTGTATTGATACCACACGACGATTTCACGGATATTAATATCTACAGAGTTAATAATTTTTTACTTGTATTTTAATATTATAAGAAAATTTCCTGTCTAGGAGAAGTTGTGAAACTCTCTTGGTATGCACGGGGTACTAAATTTGGATTTAAGTCATGTTAAATATTACAAACAAAAATTATGAGATTGTGTTGTTACCAAAACAATATTATTCTTAATGTATCACATAATGTAAATAAATGCAATTGTTTGTAGGGCCTTATGAACAGTATGTGAACTTATATTCGTATGGTTTAGTTTCGAAAAATTAAATGCCGGAAATTTATTTTGTCTCCAACGTTGATAGATTACAGCATTTGGAGACATTTTTCAAGGCAATGTCTGCTTATTTTTTTTATTTAATTGATATTCACTATCTTACTCATTTCAGCATTAATTCTGTAGATGATGAGAAACGGGCATTGTCATTGGCCGTCGTGATGACTAGAGATTAAAATAGATGAAGTGCAGATTTGGACAATGGCATGTAAATACGGCCCTATGTTTGCCGTGTTTGGTTTGTTAAGTAACCTTCAGAGCCACTAGTGACGATTTTTAAACATTCCGGTATTTGAGTTGGAGAATAAGAATTTTGATTTAGTTAAGGACGAAGTGACTTGTAGCAATATTAGCACATTAGTCTTACAGCAGTCATAAAACAACACAAACATAACTGTCGTTTATGGAATTAAATCACTAAATGAGGGGACTTACTCGATATCATTGGAAGGTATGTGAGTGTCCAGACCCGTGCATCTAATTTCAGCTCTTATACAACCTGCGAGCTGCCATCTTACACATGTCAAAGTACAGATGTTAACAATTGTATTTACACCAATAGCAATTACAAATGTTTCCTGCCACATTTTACCTTGAACAAATGCACTTCAGTTGGCCAGTCATATTAATCCAAGTCCTTAGTAGCATGTTGCGCGTATGTCTTAGTACACATTTGTAGAGCGATATACGAATATTTTCCCTACTTTATGGAACACGAGTGTGTTGTATCACAGTGCTTGTCTCGGACCCATGCAGGACACTGCTGAGTATAGATGTAAACACTTATCTTTAACAACCTATGTAATAGGTTCATTAACTTCGTGTTACATATTTTCTTACACGCGTGCTGCTAGAATCGCCTCCCTAGGGGATATCGTGCAAGCATTTATCTGCCACGGTACGAAACCTGCCAACACACACGCGGCTCGGAACGTGACTTGCAAAACTGGGGCGAATTTGCATGTAGCATACAGGAAAAATTTCTCCGATAGAACTTGTGGGTGAGTGGGATCAGGCGGGAGGGAGTGCCAGAATAGTGGATTAAAAAAAAAATGCCGGTGATTGAAGAGGTAATGGAGGGTTGAAGTCGGTTAAAGGGGAGGTGGGGGAGGAAGCGATAACCTGGAGTACCTCACGGGGAAGGGGGTAAATAGAGTTCCTTCTCGGTGCCGTGAAAGGGTTGTAGAGGAGAGGCATATCATCAATTACAAGGTAGACCTATAGGATGCGGGGATAGGGGGAATGCCTGCAGGGCCAGTATGCAACTAGGGTGGTAGTGGGAACCTACATGTGCAGAGTAAGGGTTGGGAAGAGTGGAAATAGGAAGGGGAAGAGGCAGATATGCGTGCTGCAGACATGCAAAGAGTCTCACGAGATGTTTGTGGTTCAATATATGGAGAAAGCAGGTACGTCATTTGGAATTGTTGATGAAGTTCCGGTGACCGAATTGCACGTTATGCCGCGAACACACTTGCGACACGTTCAAGGTATCTCCATCGAGCTTATGATCAGCCGAACCAACAAGGAACCTATATCGAGCCGTTGATAGTCTACTGATAGCACGGTGTGTTCGCGAGCACTGTCTTAATCACAGCAACCTGCAGCGAGCGTGTCCACATTGATACTGCGAATCCGTTTGAGTACGTCGACCGTATTATTGTATTTTTTGGAGGTATGTTCTATAGACCCAAATCCAAAGCATGATATATTTATTGTTGGCTTTGTTCTACGAATCATATTCGTATTCACCCAGAGACGGCCGTCAGAAAAATATTGTTTTCAACCATTTTGAGAGAGATAAAACATTACGTTTCTCTTGGGAATGCATGGCACACAACTAAAAGCAATAGACTTTTGGCAGACAATAGAGAAAAAACTGTTAAACAACAATCGTACGTACCTTAAAACGGCGTTATTTTGATCTTATGCTATGTTACATTGTCCCACTAAAATTATTAACTATGGGGTATTTATGTGAATACTCGTTTATGTTTCTGAGTGTTTAAAAAAATGCATTTATCTATCTACCTAACAGTTGACACTTTCTTCCCTAAACGAAATTGAACCAAAATTTCGAATGGAACAAATTTACTATCCTGGACTAACGTAATCCCGGTTTCAGGTAATAGTTTATGCCAACTGTGTAAGAAAATGTTTTGCCAAATAATACGTTTGTTTGGGCTTATCTCTTGCGCAGCAATATACACTTAGGAATCTCGGAGTCAAGTATTGCACCCCAGACATACATACTATTTTTGGTTTCATGGCTTTGTTTAGTTCTGTTTTGGAGTAGCCATTTGCTTGAAGGTCATTTGAAATGTGCATCATCTCTTCCTTAATGTTGGCCTCCTCGCAGATGTTCTTGGTTCTGTTCACTAATGTAGAAATGACTGTCCTTTTCTGTGATGGTGGATGGTGTGAGCTGGCATGTAGATACCTGTCGGTGTGAGTGGGCTTTCGATAGACCATGAAACCATATCAAGGGAAGAAAAACACCGAAAAACTTCCTCATATGGCTGTCATCCCGTATGTCAAGGGAATATTCGACCAGCTCTCTCGCCTTTTCCGTACGAACATCATCCACACTATACAGAAACCGATCAACAAGATTGGAAATACCCTGGCTTCAGTAAAATATAAGACTCCAGCATAACAACTCGCATGTGTATACAGAATTCCCTGCTCTTGTGGGAAAGTATACATTGGACAAACTGTAAGTAGAGTCACCACCAGGGTTAAATAACACATCAGAGATTACAAACCGGAAAATCCTCGGTCAGCCATAGCAGAACACTCAGTCGAAACCAAATACAGTGTTGAATTTGACAAATTTAACACCATTGTCAACATCTCTAACTATAAGAAGAGATACATCCGAGAGACGATTGAAATTGCGAAGCACCCATCCAACATCAACAGGGAAGATGCATACAAACTAAGCAATAGTTGGGCACCACTTTTCCACAAACAAAAAACTCAGCTGGACCAAATGACCACAACAAGCCCCTCCACGATTGGCCAATCATCCCAGCCAAACAGGAGCGAAGTCGACAGGGATTGGCCGAACACCTCAGCAAATCACAGCCAAGGAGGTCGTGGATTCGCCGACAACCTTAGCCAATCAGAGAACACCCAGGTACAGCCTACAGTATATAAAGGCAGAAGGACTTCGCAGAGGCTCAGAAGGAAATAGTTACTGCGACTAGAAACTTCAGCCTTGAAGATGGAAGCTGCAATGCTGTCCGAAACGTCGGGAAGAAATGCGACATTGACGCGGCTACAACCCAGAAGCCTAGATCCTGTAGACAACGGCCGTGAAAGCCTACGAACTTCTTTATACATATACATACATTTATATACAGGGCGTTTCTGATCTACAGGTACAAATGGTGATATTGTGATTCCTTATAAAAAAATGCGCATAGTTACATAAAGCAATTTTCGCCTAAAGCTATTTATAGGGGCTATTTTAACCATTAAAATTTATATTTAATTTTTTTGGTAAAATATCGGAAACCAATTTGGGATATATTTCAAAATTCTGCGCACAATGATTAGTGTTATCGAGATCTTTAACTCGTGAAGAAACCACACTTGTTAACTCTCCCCTTCATGAAAATAACAGGGGTTGGCCACCCTCTTATTTACCACAAATTTTGTGCCGTTGGGTTTTGTGAACAGTTTGTGTTGTTTTTCTGAACAGTACAACCTAAGTAACAAAAAAGGTCCTATTTTTGCAAGTCGCTAGAATGCTACAATGCACCGTTTACGAGAGAAAAAATTATACAAATAGTCATTGGCTGCAATACACTGCGTGTGAGGTGAGCGCTACGACCTGTGCTAAGCGATTATAGCATCGTAAGCACCCGAACTTTGGTTGCTTGTTACATGAACTCACACCTGAAATGTGCCAGAGATTGAGGTATGTGCTGGGCATAGGTGTGTATGGAGCTGTAGTATTTAAGATTTATATGTTGAAGTTTCCTTGACTTAAATTTGAGACAGGCTTTTAAAGAACTACAGCACAATAGGTGCATTTTTCTGATATCAAAATGCATTTACAAGCATTCTGTGCGTACTCCATTGCGAGTGTAGCAGTTGTTGCCTACATGCCAGGTATTGTATTGTTGCCACAGTACATTTTGTTGTAAATGGTGATTATTTTTTTTTTTGTAGTGGAACGGAACGTTTTGTTGACCACCAAATTCATTAGAGATACTAGTAAACTGGAAAGGAATTGGCCATGGTATTTGTTAAGGAACCATTCCGGCCTTTGCTTGGGTAATTTTATTGTTTTCAAAGAAATAATTACTCACACACAAAACAATACTCTGAACTTTCATGCAACACTTTATTGATAAACTGTTTTTGAGAACATATAAAGATATTTGAGGGTCACTTGGGTGTCTGCCATGTCATTTAATTTATGAAACTCGAATGGAGAGTGAAGTCAATGTTGAATTTTAGCTGCTCACTGGGACAGTAAAACTTTTGTACGTTTAAATGCACAGAGTTTTACGTTTATTAATTTTTCTTGAGTTAAAAATAATTCCGAAACGCTGTTTGTGTACTTTACAACAATTTCTCTGGTGTACTTTACTATAATATATTTAAACGTATGCAGACAGCACAAGCACGAATCTTACAAACTTCGTACTGTCGCCGACATTGGTTCAACTGTAAGAGGATTAATTGGTGGACCAAGAAGCTCACTAGGGCGCGAGAAACCTAGATTTTATTTCTTTCACGAGAGTGAGGTCGTTACGGCTAATGCTTCAACTTGTAAGGCAAGTTTGTAAGTAGATTAGTTTTGCAAGCTGCGAAAATGGAGATTCATAATCACCTTAGAGGTTAGTGGCAGTCATCGATACTTCGCTTCATTTATCACATTTTGCGGGTAATGAATATACCTTATTTAATTCATCGCAATAAAAGCGAAAATTTGCGTTTATTAATTTTTGAGCTATTGCCGTTCCTAATAAATATATTTTGAAGATATTTCTTTGATTATTATGTTTGTACAATGCTTTTCGTATTAGGCCTATACTAAGGATAAAATAAATATTAATGTATTGCCACTTGACGAAAAAACAACGAATGTGAAAGTATTTCTTAATTTCTTTTCTTAGCATATTGTATTCAGTTTAAAATAAAAAACCTGGAATAACCATATAAAGTTAATGAATAAGCTTCAAAAAATTTGCTTTGAAATGCAAATACGTGTGTATATTTTCCTACATTTTTAAAACTCTTTGTGCTCTTAAACACAAATAAAAAATACGTGCACAGGAAAAAAATCATTTATGCTTGCTTTAGGTAAAGTAATATTTCGAAAGTTCAATAACCAATATGATATAATATACAGTCATACGTTTACTCAAGCTAAGGTTAATTCTACTACAGGTTATAAAGATCAATGTTAAAAGTTTGGCATAGGGAATATTTCTGCCGCTTGAGCGCTGGTATCGCTAACGGGTACAAACTGACCAATCACAGAGTTTCCTGGATTTTAAGTTGAATAAAGTTGATAATTTAAAATGCCAAATTGGTTTATTTTCATTTTAAAATTAAGTTAAACCACTTCTGTCTTTTCCAAGCCTATTAAAATTTAATTTAACTACAGTTTCGAATTTTTCTGGTCCCTTTGCGATAGCAGCGAAACTATCGGCAGAAAGTTACCCTGTGTCACACTCCCCCATAAGAAAACACATTTTATTTCTATCCTGTGGTAGAATTATCCTACTTAAGCCCCGACCATTCGTTCATTAGCTGCTACTTAAACTGGAACAGCAGGCAATGAACTAATAGCCCGGGCTTGATTATGCACGAAGCATTGTATTCCAACACATGGCCATTGAGGTCGCGAATTATTCCTTTCCTTGTTCATATGACAATAATTACATTACAATAAGAATCACAAAATTACTTTTTCGCGCCAATCCCGTTATCAGTGTGGGTTCACACGTACCTCGAAAGCTTTACAGGAAGTTATATATCATAATTTTTTAACAAACGTTTCACGTACGCTCGTTGTGCCTGTTCCACAAGCTAAACACTTTACACAAGAGCGTAGTTGCTTTGTCAAGACTTCTCCTGCAGTAGTTCGAAGTTATCAAACTTATAACAAAACATTATGTTCTAACTGAAGCACCTGAAATTGTACTAACCGGATATATGCAGAAAATTATGTATAAAACTTAGTAGCATAAAAAATGTTTTTTTATTAAAAAAAACAATTCTGAAATTTTGAATTAACTGCTTCTTTAATCGATTTTTTTAAATAGAACAATTTTTGTAATGTATTTTAAAACATGTGAAGGAGTAGCCGGTGACATGTAGCTACAGTGCAAATTTTTTAATTTATTTACGTTCAATGGTTTTTGCGGCTTAAAAGAACTAAAATCGTGCAAAATTTGAATTTGAAGTGCCGTTATGAGAAAAACTGCTTGAGCTATTTTTTTGTTAGAGGAAAATGTGTTTCCAAGTAACGTCTATAAAACTAACACTATTTTATACAATTATGGAATTACGAGAAGAAAAATGTGAAACTTGCTATTATAGCATTAATTCTATTATCTTGCGTTACAGTACATGGGTGACAGTTGAACATCAGTGCAGATAATTAAGAGTATAAAAATTTCTGGACTGACGGCGACATAAATGTACGTTAAAAGCACTATTGCGATGCGTGAATAATGGCGCAAGGCAAATAGAAGTCACGCTATAGTAGCAAATGTCACATTTATTTTTCAGAATGAAAATAAAGTAAAAACAATTGAGTTATCCAGCAATAGGATTGATGCGGAGTCTTAAGTCCCATTGGCCCAACGGCCACCCTGCATTTTATGCACGCCTCACTGTCGCACTTACCCAACTTTCATAACAGCTACAGACATGGCATGTTGTTGACTCACGTAACACTGGGTTATAAATATATTTTTTGTTAAACTGTTTGAATTGTTCGTACTGTAGTGAGGAAGGCTTGTTGATTACTTTAACTAAAGTTATTTCTACTGCAGGTTAGAAAGATCAATGTTAAATGTTTGGCGCAGGGAAAATTGAGCGCTGTCATCTCTAATAGGTGCAAAATGACCAATCACAGAGCTTTCCTGAATTTCAAGTTACATAAAGTTATTAAATTAAAACGCTAAACTGGTTTATTTTCACTTTAAAATTAAGTTGAACGACTTCTGTCATTTCCAAGCCTATTTAAATTTCATTTGACTACAGTTTCGTATTTATCTGGTCCCTTAGTGATAGCAGCGAAACTAGTGGCATAAATTTTCCTGGTGCCAAACTCTCCCATAAGAAAACACATTTTCTTTCTAACCTGTAGTAGAATTAATCTTAATCATCACACACGCGAGAGACAGAATCCCCTAGAATTCGAACACGTAAAAATAAAACATTTTTCACAGTTATAATTGTGAAACCTATAGAAATTCGCAGACTAACTACGATGGTGATCTTCCACCACTACAATGACAGACCCTCAGCTTTAAGATTCATAGAACCATCAAACTATGGAATCTCTGCGTGTCAGTTTAGTGCCAAGCACGCGTACTTCGGGACACTAGGATCGCACGAGATTGTCGCCCTTATTGCCTCTTCGCCGCTGCACTAAAGAATGAGTTGAAAGCTAAACGGCACCATAAAAAGCCCACCTAGACGGCTTGTTGAACTGCATAGCAGCGGGTTATATATCCACGTTTATTTACGAAACTATTATACGCGTCGCAATGAACCTATAAACCGTTACCAAGGCAGAGGCTGCGGCGGTCGAGTGGTTAGACCTCTTGACTCTCCCAAAATAAATTCGTGTCCGATCCCCAGCTGGGTCAGTTCCCAGATTTCAGCATGTAGGAATGGTGTCGGACGACGCCACTAGTAGGCGGGTTTCTTCGTGGATCTCCCGTTTATCCCCGCCTTTCAGATTACGGCGCTCCTTCATTATAGAGCTTCATTTCTAGTCTTTCTTCGGGGAAAGCAAAGGAAGGCCTACAGCCGTCCAGTAAGAAGGGCCGATTTCACAGTCATATTTTGAAAAAATCTAATGTCTCTCTGAGTGAGATGTGAGAAATTTTCATTGCACACGCGAAAAGTGAGTGAAATCTGAGGAAAAAATGAGAATTTCTTGAGGTGTCCTCAGGCATTCATTAAGATTTTCTCAAGCTGCAAATCAATCAGGGCTACCGTACATAGAGGTTAGATTTCCACATGAGAGAAAATAATATTCTCATTTTGAAATTATTGGTAATATTTTAGAGAATGAGTGAGTGAGAGATTTTGGTCAGTGCTTAACATCGAGGTCTTCAGCGCGGGTGAGGAGTGACATGACGTGAGTATGGAGCAGCGCCGGAATGAATGGGCGGGGGAAATGGGAGATCCCCGGAAAAACCCGCCGACCAGAGGCATCGTCCGACATGATTCCTACATACGAAATCCAGGGACCGACCCCGTCGAGAATCGAACCCGGATCACCTTGGTGGGAGGCGAATGGTCTGACCATTCGGCCACTGCTGCCCCTGATATTTTAGAGAAGGAACATAACTGCACTGGTTTTTACATCATAATTTATATTCGTTGTACATTTTAACATGAAATCGATGACGAATTTTTTAATGTCACTTCAGTTTTCAAGCAAAATGGTTACGATACCATTTTATAAATAAAAGCAATGACGTATTTTTTATCATTTATATTTTCAATTTTTTCAACTTTACGATATGCGAAACACTAAATATGAATTATCAAATCGCCGCCATATACGTGTTGTGCATAATAAATGTATAATAATATACATTTTAGCAACGTTCGCAAGTCGATGCACGAGGGGAAATTAATTCTCTCACGAATATTGTGATAACACTCCACCTCAACTGAGATATCTCTATTTCCTGACTGTGAAATGCAAACAAACAATTCTCAGATTCTACTCAAGTTCGCCTTAGTTTCACCTTTACCTCAGGATTTTCCTCATTTGACTCTGCAATCAGCCCTGAGTCTGTATTAGGGGCTGACGCCCTAGTCTTCGTGTACGCTCCCCACACGATATTGTATTTACTATCGATAACAAATTGCAATAATATTCAAAACTTCACTTTCACTGGAAAAACTAACTCTGGGCTCTCCAACATGGCTAAATACGGCTTTCCGGAAAACAATATCTCAAAATATGTTTCTCATATTGATGATAGTCCAACCAAAGATTCTACAGTTTACTTTTACACAGACCTGCCCCCAATACTACGGTAGTGTCGCCGTTTTAGGCTCCACAAAAGTCCCCATATAAGATTATTCCATTTTTTGCTTCCATAAAATCCGGAGAAGAAAATCCTAAAATTTTATATTGTAGTGTGTTCGCTGATTCAATTGTTGAACCTGCTCCATCCGGAATCTGTGTAAACCACATGCAAATCTGTGAATACTCACTAATTATGATTTAGTGAGAGGCGTGTGGCAATTGTCACTTTTACGACTCTTTCGCTTTTGTGCCTCATTGTTACGAAAAAAAAGTTGTAGTTATGCGGCAACTTTAAGTGTTGGTTATCTGGAAGCAAGCAAGATTAAGTATTTACATGTTAAATTATGTTCAGAGGTGCTCAGTCCATTTCAATACTTTCTTATACAACATATTTATACGCTTAGACAAGGAGAACATAGATACAGAAATAAAATGTGGAAAACATATTCGGAGATGATGGTTTCAAGAGTTTTTTTGTGAAAATGTATCTCACTGGATACTCCTCTTAAGGTTATGTTAATTCTTTATGTTGACATTTGTACCGGCTATTTTATACATAGATTGTGGCTAAATTTTGCTCTAGTGAATTTTTTATCTATAACATGATTTTCATAACGGCTTGTTTGAGTCAAAATTCGCATACCATGGTAAGACCAACAATATAACCAACTGACCTACCAAAATGAAATACTGTAACTCACTGTGAATAACGATATTATAGGCTACAAGGTCTCCTATATAAATCCACAAAACAAAATACTTTTGAATTAACATAATTCTTTAATTTTAAAATTGTAATTCTAAATTACAAATTTTTTTCAATAGAAAATATTTAATTTTTGTTTTTATATCGTTATTCAGTGTGAATTAATTCAGTTTGGTTAGTCGGTTTTGCAGTCATTCTTAAAACCGTTCCACGCAAACTTTGACCATGCATAAACAATGATAGATGAAAATTTACATATATATGTGGTTCCGGATGAACTGAGCAGTTTGGAAACCCTATTTACTTTTATCCTTTTCTGAGTGTTTATGGTTATCTGACACTTTTTAATAAAAACAAACCACCCTTAATAATTACTAAAATGTAGAGCTGTACTCAAAAGTTTACTTCTGAATTCGACGTAAATATAAGTTTTAGATAATTATTTTAGACAAGATGGTGTTGAAAACTTCTCGCTTTATCACGAACCACCTATAGGGCTAAATTTAGTCATAATTAATATCTAAAATATATATATCAGGTGCAAATGGATAAATAAAAAAAAATTATGACAATGGCTGTTTACTGTGTGGACGTATTACGCGCGATGCGACGTCAGTGGTGTAACCTCCAAGACAAATGGCCGTTGCGATTCAGAGATAGCAGCCAGTGTGGCCGGCGGCAGGTATTCAAGCAACGCCCTCCCTCCTCGTTATATTGAAATTAATCTGTGGGTCGACCATGGGCGAGCAGCTGCACTTCTACCCTCTTCCCACAATACCGTAGCTCGCCGCTTCTAAAATGCACGCCTTTTGTCCGCCGCCCGGACGCGGGAGTAATTACTCCTCCACGAGCTTCCATTGTGCGGCGCCAGGTCGCAGCAGCGTGCCTTCAATAAGCGCTCGTTTGCGCCGCGTGAATTCGCGCTCTGAGTAATACATGGAGCTATCTGCTGCCTGTGTTCTCTCCACATCTACACTGCGTTGGCACGGGGACGAGAACGAAGGTTTACGTTCGCTGTTGTGTGTGGTCGAGTCACCATTGAGTCAAGGTTGCATCTACACTGTAAGGAAATAGTACTTTAACAAGGAAAAAAACTTGTAAACTACTGCGAAATATTTATCAGTACAGGCACTGCAGCAAGAATATTGCAGGTCATTGAATTGGTCTAAATGCTGTTGGTATTATGGGATACATGTTTAGGGGCAGGAGCAGAGTATTTAATGTTAAACAAAATAACATTCAACTGCCTGACACGTTATAAAATTTTATTTTGTGTGGAAACTGGTTGTCAAATATGTTCGTGATGTTTCAATCAGTTGTTGTAAAATGTCAAGAAATATTTGTAAATTTAAAATCATTATTTGGAAACGAACAAAAGTGTTTGAAACTACACAAACGTATTTGTATATTCGCCGGCATTTATTGCAACGTTTACAACATTTTTGTAATATTACAAAAAAATTTTGGAAACTCTTATCGAAAGAATATTTTTCTATACGTGCAATTATTTTTCTTTTCCTCGAGCTAACAGTCATCGGAGCGATCTGTCAACCAGGGGCATAACAACTTCAAATTCTCTATTGGAAGGAGGCAGAGCGTAATAACTGCTGCTGTAATCTTCATTTTTCAGAGTTACAGGACACTAGATTTTTTTTTTACGCTTGCGGCACGGAAACGGGGAAGGCGATAGAAATAATACGTGACGTCCGTCAAACACCTCATCGCCTCTAGGCGCGGAGTACTAGATTACCTTGCAGTGTTTTCGTAGAATGTGTTTTTCAACGAGACTTCAAGCGATTTTCTCGTTAATTTATTTGTGGGAAGTATGTGGTAAGGTCTAATGAAGGTTTGCATGGTTTTGTTTTACGATTGTAATTTATATTATCTCAGCAACAACAACGTGAAATTTTTTTTTTCTTAGTACTTTACAGAGGTTGGAAATCGTGTTTTTAATTAGTGGACGGCATTTTTAAAACCGTATGGACACATTTGAAGCAAGTCTTCTTTTCGTTTATAAACGCGTTGAAAACATTTTTAATGGTAATACAAGAAAAAAATGTCCGTACCTAGCTACAGCACGGCTCACGCGCCATGTCCGGTAACTTTAAAGCCCTATAGAAAACAGGTGATAGGTACCGCTTCTGAGATATGGAAACATGAAAGCGATAAGAGCTAGAATGGCTACTGCGTCAACAACCGTGTCGCCTTTATGCCCAAGGTCCAAAAAAGGCATGCAATGTCTTGGTCGTTGGCTCTTTGCTATGGGACAATACAATATTTTTACTCACGGAGAGTGTGAAGTAAATTCCGTCACGTCCTTCCCTAATTTTGTTTCACGATTCCGGTCGGAATTTTTTATGTTACAGAAGTCTGAAAAAAAAAAAAAGTTTTTAACCACTTCGAAGTGCCCCCAAAACCATATTTCAAACACGATGTCTAGAAAACAAAATTAGCGAAGCATAGCTTTAAATGTGTTCTCCTTTCGTAGACATATCGAAAACACGCTGAGTAGTATTATTTAAAAAAATTAAACTTTCTCCTTACACGTTGTAACACCGTTCATGTAGCTGCTCTATATTGCTCTTAAGGAGATGTAATAGCTTGGAAATGAGAGTTTTGCTTTCAAAAAATGATTTTAAATTAGGTACCAATATAAAACTAAAATAAAGAACATGTAGGATGATGTAATCTTTGAAAGAACTGTGCAATGGGAGTGCATGACTGGATGTAGTTTGCTTGGACATATTCCTTGCGTAATGAATGACTGTCAAAGAAAACTAAACAAATAATAGAAAGATATATAAATAAGCAGAGTATGTTTTAGTGCACATTGGTGAAACTGGCAGAGCCCTATTAACCCGAATCAAAGAACATAAAATCAATTGTAAGAAAGGCGAAACTCAAAAATTTAGACTGGCCGAACATGCATGGGAAAACAGCCACAAAATTATTTGGGAGGACTCTAAACCACTTACACAGGAAACTGACACAATTAAAAGAAAAATCAAAGAATCAGCCTTTATTATAAGTAATATTAATATTTTCAGCCAGTAGAGTATTGAATATAAAAAAATATGTGGATCCCCTTCAATAAGAGAGAAACAACTTTACAGAAAGAAACAACTTTACAGCTCAAAACAAAAACACACACTCAACCCATCACAACCAATCAGAGTCAATCTATGCTGCGCGATCAATCAGGAAATAGCTCGTCTCCAATTGGCTGAGCAGGATAAGTGGGTTTACCCTACATAACCCCATGGTTTTCCAGTCTCATCAGTCGCACTCGTGTTTCTGAACCCTCTGTGTCTACCTGATGACGGGAACATATTCCAGTTGCCGAAAGGTCGTTATACTGTCTGTATGGAAAACTACTGTTCGTCTCAGCATTATGTCGTTTTGTTATTTGTCTGTTCGTGTCTGATATCTACTGTGTTGTTGTTTCGTCTCACCGTTGTGTTGCATGTGAACTTATTATTTTTTTTTGTGTTTTCTATTATCGTCATTTATTATTTGTTTGTTCCTTCTTTTATTTGACCCGATTAAATTTTTCGGAATTTCATGCTGTGCATACTCTGCTTTATTATGTTTTACTATTATTCGTTTAGTTTTCTTTGAGTCATTCACTTCGGAATGGAGTATGTCCAAGCAACTAAATCCAGCCATGTAAAATGATTGCATGTATACAGGTGGACTGCTTAGGGGTTGCCCCAGCTTCTAAGAATAAGAAGGGTTGGGGGCAATATACCCTTCCTCATCCCCCATCTGCCCTGCTGTGAAAATTTATTCATGGCAGATTAATTTTAGTGCAAATTTCAATTCCAACACTTATCAGAAAAGAACTGTTTTTAAAGTTTAAAAATAATTACACACCTAACATGAACGTTGAAAAGTTTTTCAAAAACGTACTAACCCAGTATATGTGTGGCCTATGAAAATAGCATTAGTGTAATTCCTATGGTTGATATGTCTTTGTACAAAAATTTGAGGGAGCTATCGATTTAAATTCTAAGAAATTTGAAAATATAAATAAGAAAGAAAAAGTCACTGTGTTGTTAGTGAAAACACTTTACAATCTTGTATTCAACCCACAGCAAGGCGAGATATATTTTGTTTCTTAGTTCCAAAGGGTTCACGAAATAAATATGTGGTTCATAGTGTGGTTTGAAACCAAAAACCTTTTTCTATGCAACAAAGAGGTGGTGGTGCAAGGTTTAGTATTTTGTTCATTATAGTTGTAATTTGATGAAAGGTTTACACAAAGGACTAGACAAAACTTTTGATGATAAAAATAACAGTATACTAAAAACACGTTTCATTTTCACTTTCTGAAATGAAGACTTTATGTAGTTTTGTACTTTCGTGTTTCTGTATACATGTAATTCTTTTGTATTAATTTTATATAAAATTAATTTCCTATTTCACAAAATGTTGCCACTTTCCCAAGCCGTACTATCATTTGCATACTAAACTTAACTTGGGAATAAAATGTTACAGGAAAACGAATTTTTTAAATACGTGTTGTTAATTACTGAGACTATCGTACATTTCAAATGCAGTGATACTAACAAAGGGAATAGAAAGTGCATCTAATACTGCCATTTTTATTGCGCCGTTCAAAACGTTAAGCACTGCTTGATGGGTCGATGGCAAATTAAAAATGTATCACATAATTTCCTAAAATGCATGCGTAAAATATGTACTGCAGTTAATAATTACTGCGCTGAGTCACTAGACATGGAGAAGGAAGGGTTTAATGGGAAGGGGGCAGGAATCCCCCAGTGTATTGCAGGCATGTGCGGTGCTGACCTAGGGAAAGGCCGGACGTGCAGGCACACCCCTCGCCGACACCTGATTGGCGCACCCCTGTCGTCCCCGCCCATACCGCGCGATCGGAACACGCTTTGCATACGACGTCCAGAGAGAGTGAGTGAGTGAGGAGATGGTTGCGGGGAGGGGGTTGATAGCCACCCTGATCTGCTCGTTACCCAGGCACTACCCAGGCCGGACAGCCCCTGATTTATGGCCCCCTGCATGTAGGCAAACTTCCTGGAGAGCACGGTGAGAGGCTGTAGGGGTTGGGGAGCCCTTCCTCCGTTGTCGTCACGCGAAGCAAGACCCGCATTGTGCAAGAGCCTCTCCCCCTTCCCCTTCTCCCTATCAACATATACCATCCCCCGTACTCCACACATATGCATGCGTACTCGACTATCGCTGAGAGGGCGAAACCTCAGGCACGTCTTATGAATATTCAAAAAATATATACATTAATGAATTATCGATCATGTAACTTGGAAGGAGACTTTGCGTTGGCCAGGGAAGTGTGTGCTGTGTTTTGTATGTATCGGTAAATTAATTTAATTTTTTTAATTTTAATACATTTGTTCAGTTCTGTAATGAGCACAAATCAGGCATATGTCTTTAGAAATAACTTACATCACTGATGAAACAGCCTCTTTAATTTCAGGAGGAGCAAGGAAATGAAGTGTTATTCTTGACCAAATATTTAAACTCATATTGAAAATTTTTATCAAAAAGTAAATTAATAGGTGTATTGTTTTCTGTGATAGTAAAATATTTGTGTTTTGAGACTGTGTTCCTTATAAATACGAGCAAAATGGATTTTTCCATGCTGTACCAACTCGCTATCTTTATTTATGTCTGGAAATAAATTCTTCCAACTCCCTGGAGTCTTGCTAAGTGTAAGCACATATATGTTCGCTTCAGTCAACATTTCAGGAACCCATCTAATAAGATTATTGTGTGTGTTCCTTCGCAGAAACGATGCTGTTCATTACGAGAGCTTGTACTGTGTGTCGCAGTTGGTGATCTTTCACGTTGAATCGGATTATTTAGCTGCGTAACACAGCGGCTTGAGAAGTAATGAGACGATGCCATGGTTCTAGAGCATTTTCATGATCGACCCAAGAGTAGAAACGGCACGTTCATTGTAATTGGGTGCGGGGTTGAAGAGGGGTTACTTCAGCAGAGCTGATTCAGCCAACCATCTCCAGGCTCCGGGCCTATCGGCATGATTAATGACGGGCCCGTATTCTAGATTACAGATATAATTAATTAATTTATTTGGTCGGGTTGGCCGGAGCGCCCAGGGATTTTCCTGCTCCCTCGCCCAGGGCAAACCCACCCACTGGGCCCCGCCCCCTGAGCGCAGGTCTTGGCACAGCCTGAAGATTTATATTCCTTCCCGAGGACATTAATCAAGGCGATAAGCCGTCAGTCGCGAGCGATCCAGAGTAATTTGATCGCTCCTCTCCCACTGCGAGTGCGCGCTTGTCATGATAATTATTTCAGGTCGCGGTAACATTTTCGCCCTGTTATACAGCTAGAAAATCTGGAGCTGTCCAGTTCTGAGATTCTTCGAGGGTTTCGAACAAGCTGGAGCATACGTTTCGTGACAGGGAAGTTTCGTTAGCAGTGCACTACGTTTTCTAAGTCATCAACTTAGAACACATATGTAAACAATGAGATATTTCATTCTTCTGTAACGTATCATAACGTTTTCTACGAAGGAGGTAGATCATATGTTTAACCAAACATGGCACAGACTGATGAACGAACGTCCTGGTTGCGAGAGTCGGAAAATAATATAGAAGATCAATTTTTTTTTTACTAACGGAAAGTTTTTTCTCTCAATAATTTTTTCATTTCTTGTGAACGGCAGTGAGAGCTGTGCTGCCATCACAAGGCGAGTTCCACAAGACCCCACCCACCCTTAGAATTATCAGCCAATCACGGGTGCCTTGAACTCGCCTATTGGCTGACGTTGCCACAACCAGCGGAACTGCCAAAAACACTACAGCTGCCGAGATTTCATCGCAAACGGCTAGCTATTAACTGCAACTTTGAACGTAAAAGAACTTATTTATTTCATGCTAACCGTGTCATATTGTACACAATATACATTGTCGTTAATAACAGACTATTAGGTCTCATCTTGTATCTTAAACCGGCTTGGTTTGTAAGACGGCGCTATAGAGAAGATTTTGTTCGGAGTAGATTGCATTTTATTTCTGTGCAAAGGAAGTACTATACACATTTACACTCTTCTGAGTTCCAGCTATACTTGTTTTACCGCACAAACTACTTTATCAAACACAATTTTACGACCTGCACGTATTTTGGTTTAGTTTGTGTGTTACGTACAATAAAATGTACAGTATCGTGACGTCATAGGGACATCAACGTGGCGGTTCGCGTTTTTACCGCTCAAGAAAAACTGCTGTTTTTATTTATATTTTTCTCGGATTGTACAGGCGCAAAGCCAGAAAATAAGGTACCGTTGTTCGTTAAATTAAACGTACTTTCAAATCAAAATATAACAAAAAAGTAGGAATTTTCCCTATTTATTAACTACACAATCCTTTCTTTAGCAGCTCAAAACAACTCTTTCCGTTGATGTTAAAATATTTACCCTAAAAATGTAATGCATATCTTTAAAATATTTAGTGGAGGTGGGAATAACTCTGATTTAATAATATTCATTATAATATTATTTATTATTGTTTCACACTTAGAAACCACGTATTTTAAATATTAGGATATGGTTTATAAGAGAGGAGGTGATTTTAACAAAAATAAAGGAAAACATCGCATGGCTGTTTAATCTCACATTTTTTTGTTGACAGTACTCAAGGATACGACAAAATATTGGTGACTGTATCTTTGTTACCGTTCAATCGCAAATTCCTAAACAAACCAGAAATAAATCCTGTAAGTGGTTGGATGTTGTAGGCTGTATGCACACAAAGTCAGCTAACGATTCAACAAAAGACGGTGTTGTTTTGCAAAGAGTCCTGGACTTGACGTCCAAGAGTGATCGATAAAGTCATCAAGATTCAAGCTATTTGCAATTCAGCACGTTCATTAGCGCATCATTGTTAAAAGAACCTGGAATCCCGTCTTAAAAAATTACCGAAATTTACATACTCTAGTGTAGCAAAATGAGTACAATAACCACATTTCTTTGAATGCGAAGAAATGTCTTTGTTACGTAAAGAAATTAACCTTTGTTTAAGATTCAAAGTATTAAAGGAGATCAGAAAATTTTGTATTACTTTCAATTAAAGAAATAGCCTACGTTATTCTGATGATGAATATATAAAATATAGGTAGCTGAATAACATATAAAAGAAATGAAACATTACTTACACACTTTTGCTACGAAACTAAGAACCAAATTCAAGTTTCAAAAACCTTACCTTGCGCAGTCCTTGAACACGTAAAAATGCTTAACATCTCAGTACTGAAAACAATAAATGTAATGCATTTCCAACATATGACAAGCTCATTAATGACACAACAAACCTATATAAGTATTAAGTTGAGTGCAATGTAAACAAATCTAAAATTATTATGGGAGACGTTTTGGAGCAATCTATGTTTTCCACACTTTTGTCCTTTGAATTTTTAAGCAACGTGCATGGGTGCGAATAACGGGCTGCATTAAATAGTTTAAAACAATAACTATCGGATGCACGAATACCTCATTTATAGTATATATTTGATTTGTTTTTATTTACGCGTTACAACATTGCTAAAATTATGGTTTAGACAGGTTTATGGAAGTAATTACAATTGTTTAATTGCTTGCACGTAGTTATTTTTAAGCGATCCATTTAAAATCTGATAACTTATTGTATGATATGCAGTAAAAAAAATACAACTCTTTTTGCAATAATAGTAAAATAAGTTGTTTTTATGACATTATTAGCGCTGCTACATTTGAAACTACATTATTCTCTCCGAAAGGAAAACAAGAAAAGTTATTATGAGATAAGTTCTTTAGAAGCAGTGTTCTCCCCAGGCCAGTTTTGCTGGGTGCCCCACCCGGCTAGTTTCTTTACCACCCGGCTAAGAAACAGGCAGTCCAATCAACAGCATCAAGCTTATTCCACGATCAACCCGGCTGGTCTCATAAACCACCCAGCTCTAAATTTTGCTGGGGAGAACACTGAGAAGTATGCATAGAAACCCACAAAGAAAAGGTAATCTTCATCAGATATTTCGTCGCTAAAATTTTGTCACAATGTCCCATTCATTTAAGGTAATGTTTTGTGAAATTTTTAAATGTGCGGATTTACGCTATCCTGAGACGTCACAGAAATTAATCAATGCTGTAAAAGGTTTGTTTACAAAGCAGGCAAAAATGGCTGCACCCGTTCTGTATAGTTTCAGTAAATTTTGACAGCTACATATGGGCAAATACTGTTAATATTATGCAAAGCGTATCATACTGCAAACAATACTTACATTAAACTGATTAATTGGATATCTCAGGTTCGTTTTTAAACTAAAAATTTCGACTGTATTCCATTAAACAAAAAATTCGAGCCCTCAATACTGTCCTTATGTTATCGATTTAACACATATTCTCATTTGAACTAACTTCCAAAACAATTCTATTTGCACATCCGATTGAGTGAGTGAGAAATGTTGGTGAGCATTGAACATCGAGGTCTTAAGCGCTGGTGGGGGGTGACGTGATGTGAGTATGGAGCAGCACCGGAATGAAGGGGCGGGGGAAACTGAAGATCCCAGAGAAAACCCGCTGACCAGTGGCATCGTCCGGCACGATTCCCACAGGCGAAAATCCGGGGACCGACCTTGACGGGAATCGAACTCGGATCGCCGTGGTGGGAGGCGAATTGTCTGAACACCGCTTCTCCTTGCACATCCAAGTCTTCACCCTATCGTAGGTCTGCCACGTGAGAGATTTGCTTACTACTAAGCTCTACTGGAACTGAAAAAGGCTCAGTGAATGAAAACAACCTAGGTCGTATTCTGATGAAAGTGTAATGCGCAGGAAATATATCGCGCGTAATTCCGTTGACTCATTGTGGCGCACGACTAGATTCTGACATCACACTACTTCTGGCGCATTTAGTCCATCAACTGCACGTGACCTGAGTTCAAGCATTTCGTACGATGATGTCATGTACGTGACACCAATTGTGACTTTTTTTTTTTTACAGTTATGAAAATTTTCTAGCTTTCATAGTATATGTATAGGCCTACTGGCAAGTCATTGCCAAAATGTGCATAAAACGGTTTTATACAAAAAACGAAAACCGATTGAATTGCAGAAACGAATAATTCGCTATGAAGAAAAGTGCCACGGGCTACAACTACAAATGGATAAAAACTCTAATTTGAAATTTTTTGTATTTTTAAAAATTACAGAATACAAGCATTTTCTTTTTATTTTAAATTCAGCAATTTTTCAAAAACACAAACATATATTCAAAACGGTTCATTCATGTCCAGGTGTACCCCGCGACACTGTTCTTCAGTACGAATTATCATTTTCTTTCTGTAATGTCAGCTGGTTTTCGTTCCTGGTATAAATACGTTTTATGCACATTTTGTCTGTAATATGTCACTATACAAAACTATGAAAGCTAGACAATTTTCATTACTGTATACAATTGTCACTATGTAGGTATATTAAACAGTCAATGACTCGTACAAATATAAACATTTTTTAAACAATTAAAATTTTTCATAGAGCCTCCATTTAAAGACCATCGCTTTATTGATGAGGCGGAGGAAACGGGACGTCCTCGAGACAATCCAGAATCACGGGCGGCACAATTTACATACGCAAAAATCAGGTTTGACCCTGGATGAATTTTGGTGAGAAGCGAGCGCCTTAGCCGCATCGCCACCCGTGAGCCGTATTGGTTGAGAGTCGTTAACTAAGAAATTCAACCCCTCCTACCTTTGACTCCCCCAGTTCACACGCACATATTCCGATCGAAGAACCTAAGGAGTCGACTATAAAGCTGTTTATATGTATGAGCGGCTGACGGTGTCAAGGTCGATCTTGTTTTAATGGATTGTGGCGTCGCACTTATGACTCCACGTGGAGTTTTGCAGCGCCGCTGAAAACAAATTTATACTTTGCAATACCGTAAACCTGTACCTTTCTACCGTATAGGTACAAGATAAAATAAATTAAAAATAAAAAACCCCGACTGAAAAAAAATTAGTGAGCCCAAACACGATACCTCTGGTGTAAGATGGTTAGGAGTTGTGGGTACCCTGCGAATTCCAGATGATGATGATGATGATGCAGCATTAGGTCAAGGTGACCATTGTTATTGCAATATCATTGAAGTCACATGATCACAAATTTCGAATCGATAAGACCAGTAGAAGCTGCTCACATCACTTCAACAACTAGAAACGAATTGATTTACTTAAAACGGCTGAACAGATTTTCTTGAATCGTAGATAAGAACACTATCGATCAAGTCACCTTAAAAAAAACTAATTCAAAATTGGTTCACTCGTTTAGGAGCTACAATGTTATAGACAGACACATACACATGTCAAACTTATAACACTCCACTTATTGTGTTCGGGGGTTAAAACGGGAAGTTTGGTGTTTATTACCTAAAATAGCTAATCTCCACATTATGACCGAAATTATAATACAACCACTAATATCTGAAGCAAGCTGCTCCGTGTTACATCAGATTCGATACTGTTACCAGTCCAGAAGCTGACACAAATAAGTAACATTCAGGTAGCCATCTTCCTTTAGCAATGCTCTAGTTGTTGTTAGCACACCATCATTTCGTAATTTGTAGTTCGAGAATCCGAAGCAATAATGTAACAAGTACATTCTCTTAAATGTTGGTAGAAATAAGTTTTGATTAAGACACGAAACATAAACTTCAGTACTGGTTTACATAACGTTTTCTGTGTTACTAAAATTAGTAGTTTTATTTTAGCGATGCATATACTTAATTAAGGAAAAAACATTTCAATGTCAAATGGCGAAAAAGACTTGGTTCACTATGGTATCAGACTCTCCAGTTGTTTGTGCCATAGAAAATATTTAAAGACCACAAATGTCGGTTAAAATATTATTGCACTAGCTTGTTTCAAGTTGGAGCCTGCTGCATGGTCGGTGATAGGTTTGTATATCTTCTGCGTATAGGAGTTCTATCTGCATATCTCAAACGCGCGTATTCGCTGCTACCCCATTCAGATTGCTACAGTCAAGTGAGGTAAAGACACGGGGCTAGTTAGTAACAATGAAGCTAGTTGTTGGAGACACATTCTTACCAAAACATGGGGTTCTAACCACAGTCGACACTCTTCACAAATTTGGCACGTTATTAAAAAGAAAATTCGATGTCCTTCTCGTGACAACATTTCCAACAATGTCATCTCAATGTAATGAAGGTTACACACAATCTTATTTGCGACTGGGAGATATTCAAAGAGCCGAAAAGCATGGTTCCTAATTATTTTTAATTTTATTCGCGTAACACAGGTAGTTAATTTCCAAGTTTTCTGCTAGTTCATGCAGTGGCCAAACAAACCATTAAATTTCGTTAAGCTAATTCAGTTAAGTTTAATTTATCGCAAGTAATTTATTTGCCAGTTAGTACCGGATTCTGAACACGAGTATTACAGATAATATTAATGCTCGTTAGACAGACTTTAAAAAATTTAAAAAAAAAACTAGTTGTTTTATGTAGAGTTATAAACTGTAAAATCATTACGTGATACAATGAGTGGGCAGTTTCCGTAATGACGTTAATGATTGGTATACAGAATATTCTATTGGAACAGAATTTATACTGCGTGACCTCATTAGAAGCTGTACCGAGTTAATTAAGAGTAATAGCCAATAAAACTGTCATAGTCTTACATACATAAAAAAATTATACTTTGTGAACGTAACTTACGACTACGTTTGTATAGCAATAATTGTTTCTACGTGTTTATAATCTTTGGATAAATGCATGTCAGAGTGAAAATTGCTTGCCCCAGGGGCATAAAAATAACCGCAACATACCTACTTACTGATATTTAACAATTTGCACCGAAATTTAAAGTCACGCGCAAATGCATGAAACACTGTAAACGCTAAATGAAACTATTGAATGTTCTTAAGAAATTACTATATTGAAGAACATATTTCAAATTTCAGATTAATTTTTTTTAATATTTTGGTAAAAATTATTTGCCAGCAATATTAATTAAGAAGTAACACCTTCAAAATAGACACTTTCTCTCATAAATATAAAGTCTAGAAACATTAAGTGTTGTGCATCTGTAAATCAAGTTAGCTGCTTGGAGAGCAAACACTTTTAGAGAACTCCTAGTTGCAAAGATTTCAAACTCGTGAGGGCGTATTGATTCCAGTATGGGGCGGCGGTGGAATGTACGTGTGGAAGACATGTGGGATCCACGAAATGTTCTGGCAGAAAAACGTTATCGTCGACCATGATTAAGGCAAACACAAAGCAGGAGCGACCACGCCTAGTGTAAAAAGGACAATATATTCTAACATTATGGTAATGAAACTTGTGAAATAATCATTTAGATATGATGCACTATTGACGTGAAAACAATTATGTAATATGAGGAGGATATCCAAGGACAAGAGGGGCAAGGATAACGCACCTTAATGCGGATTTCACGAGTGGGAGCCTGTAGGCAGTCTACGCATTCCATAGGATGACATGAAATGAGACCCTACGATGGAGAGGCGCCGGATTTTGAAGGGTGGGGGAAACGGGATATCCCCGAGAAAACCCGCCGGCCAGCGACATCGTCCGGCACAATTTCCACATGCGCAGATCCGGGCATCGACCCCGACTATGTACGTGATGGACCTTAGTCACCATCCAAGACAAACAAGACTTAGGGCCGATATTATAAACCTCTTTTCAATGACAACCAACTGCTATCCCCATAGAGAAAGCATTGGTGAGCAGTTGGTTGTCATTCGAAAGCCGTTTATAGATACGGCCCTCAGTGTACATTTATTTATTTCGTATTTGAATTTCTTCGCGAAGTTAAGGCTAAAATACCTTTTCTTACACTTGACCAATTTAAAACAAATATCACACGCACATAAGTAGCAACAAAATGAGTTTAAATGTAACTAGAAACAATACAAAATAGTAACTAAGTATATAAAATTGACGTAGTTAAAATAAAATAAGTTGACAGTTGCGACAATACTTAAATGAAAACAATCCTACATCCTGAAACATACTTGCAGCTTACAACATACATTATAGATAGCTTACGTTATTTAACAAACAAGAATGAGATAAACAACACAAATGACTCGTGCACTAGAAGGAAAAGAATAATAAATTTAAGTTTACAAATCTGAGACAGTACCACTAAATTCAATAATAAAATATCTTACTTAATAATTGAGTCAATAAAATCTAGACAGAAATACACACATAATAAAGGGTATGTTATGTAATGCAGTAACGAGAAGGTTAAGGTCAGATCTATTTTATATCCCAAAAATGTTGACTGACGCAATACCAAACATATGCAGTAAGTTCCCTCAGAGTAAGAGGAAAGTGATATTTAATCTCCCCCTAGGTGTGTGCTTGATGTTGGTAGTGTATGAAGACAGCCGCGTACCCCTGTGACGACGGTCTCACCCCTCCCCTGACACCCCTCTTCCTTCAACTACCCCTCCAGCCTGCACGGTGGCAGGTTCCATGTTAACTACGGGCGAGGTCGGGCCGTCCGCCTGCCGTAACTGCCCCGGGTCAGGAGGCGAGCGAGTGCGTTCTCAATCCTCGTATCCCCTCGGGTGCCTTCAGCGACTCCACCCCACTCCCTCTTCCTAGCCAGCGACCCCTGCGAGGGGAATAATGGGCAACCCCGTCACCCATCAAGCTACCTACCACTCCCTATGCTTCCGCGGAAACCACTCGCGCTCCACGACGAGAGCGACTAATATCGGCCAGAGATGTATGTGTATCTGGCATCAGTCGACATATTGGCTTATTTTATTTCTCACTTTTAAGAAATTCTGAGATGGAAAATGTAAAAAAAATTTGCGGTTATATCGCGAATTCCATTTACCCTGCATTATAAGCATCGATGTTGAATTTTTTAATTTTTTTTTTCATTAATCGACAACGAACAATCCTGCAAATTAAGAATATATGGGTTATTCTATTTAAAGTGAGGTGTTTAAGAAGTACGTATAACATCAAGATTTTTATGTTTTACGAGATAGTATTAGTTTTGTGGACAACACTTGAAAGTAATGTTTCCTCTTACAAAATAATTTTAGCTCGCATAGTTTTCTCATAACTGTACGTCAAAGCCAAATTTGCATGATACGCTGCCATTCAAGTAATAAAAATGAGTCGAATTACTCAAACGATATAATTTACAGTGAAGTAATTCCATGGGCTACGTAACCTAATATTAGAAAAGATCATAGTGAACAACATTTGTATTTTTTTAAATTTTGCTGAGTTTGCAACTTTTTCGCGTATTTCTTCGATTTTTTTATGATACAATAATTAAGTTGTGGTTTTATAAATGTTAACTTACGTAGCCCAGGGCAAGTTTTATCACAGTGAATTGCTTTGTATAAGAGAGTCGATTGGTTTTCACTATTCGCATGGCAGCGTAACACGCCAATTTTGACTGATGCACTGTTTTGAGAAAACTATGCGAGATAAAACTACCTCGTAAGAAGAAACTGTACTCATAAGTACCATAATCAAAATTAACGCTAGATCATGGGTATGTATATATATATATATATATATATATATATATATATATATATATATATATATATATATATATATATATATACACACATCCTGTATATATGTATATATCCTCTTTGAATGAACTGTGCAATGGGAGTGCACGACTGGATTCAGTTTCTTGGACGTACTCCATTGCAAATTGAATTACTGTCAAAGAAAACTAAACAAATGAAAGAAAACCATAAAATAAGCAGATGCTTTAGTCAGCAAGATACATACACAACAAGAAATTCCAAAATGAAATCGGGTCAAATAGAAACAAGGAACAAACAGATAATAAATGAAAATAATAACAACTAAAATAAAAAACCAATTAACATGCGACTCAATGAAGATGCGAAACAAAAACCACAGTAGATATCAGACACAAACAGAAAAATAACAAAAAGACACAACAAATAGACGAGACAAAACGCAACAGATAACAGACATATACAGAAAAGACAAACGACACACTGAAGAAACGAAACAAAACACAGTAGTTTTCCACACAGACAGTGATACGACGTTTCGGGAACTGGAATCTGTTCCCGTCATCAGGTAGACACACAGGGTTCAGGAACACGAGTGCGACCCGATTCCATTTTGGAATTTCATGTTGTGAATGTATCTTGCTGACTAAGGTATACTTTGCTTATTTTATGGTTTTATTTTTTATTTTATTTGTTTAGTATTCTTTGACAGCCATTCAGTTTGTAATGGAGTACGTCCAAGATACTGAATCCAGTTATATAAACACACAGGATGTCCAGAAATGACCGTAAAATAAGCACACCGCATGAATCCTGGACTAAATTGGAGAAGATAATGTTAGTGGCAAAATGTTACACTGTAACTTTTATCGTGCACAATTTGGCAACACAGCCTTCTTGCGCTCATAATATGACGGCCCGAACAGTCGCAGTCTGCGGAGCGCAAGAGGGGCGTGACTCAGTGCTGTGTAGCCACATTGTACACGAAAAAATCATATCGTATAATATTATGCGACTAACATTTTAGTCTCCAATTTAATTCAGGATACATACAGCCGTTTCTGGACATCCAGCATGTATGACTTTGTACCACTGAACACCCTCAATGTCCTTTGGCAGGGCATTGAAGAGTGTCTACTTTACTGTGAATGAACAAACCTCATCACGATATAGTGTATAGGTCGTTCGAAATAAAGTGAGCACAAAAAATTTAACCTTTCAAAATATCACTAGCCATCACTGTACCCTTACTGCTTGTATGGTTGGCAGTGAAACTATTTAAATACAACAGTACTGAAACAATGTCAACCGAAATAGTCATACTTGTATTTTATACAATTAATAAACTGTTTTATGAAACCTTATATGTACTACCAAGTGCACAATTTATCTTAATCGCGCAAACGTCAAGTGACGTGCCCAGATAGGTTAGGCGTTTCTCATTGTTTGCTGTTACGCGCTAAAAGATACGAATTGGCTGAAAATTTAACTTTAGCAGGGCTCTTTTGAGTGCTCACTTTGTCAGGAACAGTCTATAGCATTGTGACATGCCGTTGACGTGTTGCTGGAAGCGGTGTAGCAGCCAGCACGAATGAGCAAGGGTTGCGTACCTCGGAGTCAGCGAGATGGCTGATGTGTGGGTGAAGGGTTGAGGATGTAGGGGATGAAGAGACGTCGTGTGACGCATAGCGAGCAGAACCTCCCCTCCAACCCCTCCCCCCACGACCAGCCTATACCCTGCAGGCGTGCCAACGTCATGACAGCAGCTCCACCCCAGTCAGCTATGGCGCAACCGCCGTCTTGTTTGAGCTCGCAGCTTAAATGAGTTTGCTCAGCGTGCATTGTTTGCGACAAGGGACTGGGGACAAGGTAAAGGGTTAGGCGAGGGGGGTTGGTTGTCTGTATCTGTATGGCAGAGTCACAGACATGAGGGGTTAATAAACCGTTGCTCTGGTACTGACAACTGCCTGCGCTTTCCGCGTTACGCACACGCACATACACTACACACGCCTCCTACCGTACTACGTAATCAAAACAATAAACTCAGTTCGTTAGCTCACGCATATACTATAATGCACAGGGTGAGCCTGGACAGTTTTAATTGTCTGTGTTATTAGCTTACATATGAGGCTATTAGTATCAAAAGGAGCTATCTCCACTATGCTAAAATGTACAGCAGAAATAATTTTTTATCTAACGCATTTCTACCCAAACTGTCGAGATGTGATTTATCTTACATATTAAACAAAAAAGATAATATATATGCGAGTACCCAAGGAAATCAAACATATGATTAATATAATAGCAGTCTACAGTTCATTGGTGTCAAATCTCAATTTCGGTAACAAATGAAGAGTGCTCCGTTTGATACCAATAACCTCCCTCATATAGCAATTCGAATATGTGTCTCCGATTTTTCCGTAGTTTGATTAAATTGGTTGTAATACTACCCTGAATATCGAAGTGAAATTGATTTACTGGCCCAAATGAAAAATCTGTGTATTAGGTCATGGTCTATCATGTCTACTTACGATTGTTATATTTTTAAATCCTAAACGAGAACAGATGTCAAAAACTGTTCCAGAGTTTAATTAAAAACAGTTTATGTTGTGTTGACCAATTTTTAGAAAACAAAATACAGAATAGCCTTAGATAAATACGTAACTAACGAAAATGTCATTTATGAACTATAGCAATAGCTACATATTTCTTTGTTTAGCAAAGATAGACTAAATAGTAAAATCAATTTTTAACAAAACTGTGGAACACTTAACCGATATCTGGTCTCGTATAGGAAAAAAATATAATTACCGCGAAAGCAGTAGAAATGATTGACAGTGGCCGTGAGAATCTGAACTCTGAACAATTTCTTAACGACTAAAAGCAATAGTAAAAAATATGTTATTCTTATTTGATATTGATATAATCATCCATACTCACCGAAATAGAATTGGTTTAAGTTTTCAGTAGTGACACGAAATTCTTGGTCTGACAAGATGCTTAATATATTCTAGGGTTAACATTCTGCTAAGTATGTTTTCTTATAATACATTTGCGTATATGGCATTGCATTTTTTGTATGTGTGTCAGTAATTGTACATAAAAAAGCCCACAAGTAAACTATTATAATCGTATTAAGTTTCATAAACACTCGAGTCCTGTGCTGATATTTCGTCCTTACGTAACGTTGCTAAAAACGTACTTCACAAAACTCCGGATTTAAATATGTTAGATGCGTTTCGTTTATATACCTTTATTTACAAAGTATATGTCTGCAAATGCGTTGAGCTGTGAAAGAACTCGGTAAAAACCAATTGAAATTCGTCGTACACGTGTTCCGCGGTTGGAACGTCATTCCTCGGAGTTGTATATCTCGGAACATTGGGAATAAAAAAACTACATATAAGATAAACGCAGCTGCATTAAGGGTGTTCAAGTACGATAAAATCTTAATGTTTTATTAATATAAAATAGTGTTAGTTTTGTTGGCGATACTTGTTTGTGTAGTTTCCTGTTACGAAACAATTTTAGCTCTCATAGTTTTCTCATAGGTGCGTCAAAGTCAAAATTTGCATGTTCTGCTACCATGCAAATAGTGAAAATCAATTGACTTGCGTAAGTGAAATAGTTTACTGTTTAATGACATGCCATGGGCTACGTAATAAAACATTAAAAATCATACCTTAAGGGGTCCGCCTCGTTGCCATAAAATCACACTGCAGCGTGTTTGAAGAAAAACTTTTACACCGAAACTAATACACGTGTGTTCACGCCGTTTTTATACGAAAAGAACACACACTTCAGACGACTGCCCTTAAGTACTTTCAAGACAACACGCGTATTAGAAATCCCCTTTTAGGGCACGTCAAAATGCGTCAAAACGGGATATTCAGTCTGCTACAGCGGAAAATATACTAGCTGAATACATGTGAAACCACTTAAGGGTAGTGCATTGGACTTCAGTAAAGTGATTTCGTAAATAAAACAATAGAGTCATCACTTAAAGTCCCATAGGAAATTTGCTTTTGCGCGAAGACTTGCACGCCTTAAGCGTAGAGGCGACGCACCGTTGTATGGCCCATACGACGTCGCCCTTAGCACCATACCTCACTCACACAAACACATGTGCCACGAGGCGAGCCCCGTAAACTAATTATATATTTTATAAAAATATTGGATTTAATTTTTTGGTCTGAAATGCTGTATTTTTTTAATTCATTACATTACGTTGTGGTTATTCAAACGTTTTATTGCATAGTTCATGGGTTGTACATTCACAGTGAATTATTTTGTTAAGTAGGTCAGTTGGTTTTCACTATTTGCATGGCAGCGTAACACGCGGTTTGGCGCGCCGTTATGAGAAAACAACAACAACTAAAATTGTTTTGTAAGAGGAAACTGTACTCACAAGTATAGTTTTCAAAACGAACAGTTGCATAAAAATATAAAAATTTTTATTTTATCGCACTTGAACACCTTTAAGGATTTACGGAGACTAAGGTGAAAGAAAACGTACGTAGTCTTGTGAAGAACCCTTACTTCAAGTGACTACAAGAATGTGTAGTAGCTCATACCAGCTGCTTAAAATGTGCACCATAGACCGTATGCAGGCTGTAACACGTTGCATCATGGAGCTATGCCACTGCATGCGAGGTAACTATGCGTGTAACTGATCAACGGCGGATGTGATCGCATACTGGCAACTGGGCACCATACACCCGACTTATCAGGTAACATGCTGTATTGCTCCAAGAAGCCTACCATTCCGCGAATTTATCTCGAGTTAACTGTCTTGGCATTGTGCGACTCCTCACCTGTTCAGAGTTAGACCGGGATTACGATGTCTTCACGTTCACTTTACTTCAACTTTCACTTAAGCAGGAAATACATTGACTATCATGATCGCCCCACTTTACACTTAACGTTCACTTTCACGTAACGAAAAGCTTGTCGATGTGAAGCTTTTAAGTTAAAATCATACGTGAAGTTACACCACGTGATCGCCTGGGCCAATCAAATTTCGTAGGAGTTAATGTCTACTATTGTGTCATGTTATATCTGACTATTAATTTTAAGGCTCTCTCCCAACGTTATTCATTGCCTGCTTGCAGCTTACGTGAATGATCGTAATACGTAGAGACGGGAAATATTCGCGTATTCACTGATATGTAGGCTAGTCTGCAAGAACATATGTGTATTCAAGCAGACAATATCTGCTCACTCGCTGCTCGATGACGTAGTGATATAGACCTGCATTTAGTTATATGAAGTGTCAAATAATTCGAGGCCCAACAGCGAAAATGACCCGAACTTAAAGAGTTGTTTGGTTCCAGCTTGTGCCCCCTACAGAAAACGCGAATTTTTCAGGTCCCTAATTATGGGTAAATGCAAAATATTCAACACTGCAGAACCGTTTACGAATTCAATGTTCGCTCACTTATTTCAGGTTCCTGTATGTAAGTTTGTTTATTGACTTGAATTTTAGGGTAAATTTGCACCCTTTTCGAGGAGAGTAGGATCATTAGTTACGGTGCTTACGTCTCGTTAACAATTTTAATTCATAGTCTGCGTGTGTGTTACTTCAATAACTAAACGTTTTGGGACACGTTCAACAGTTTTGTATAGAAAATAATCTACGCGACACTCGGGAACACCGTTCATTCGACAGGCAACGACTTTAGAATGTTCAAATACCGAAAGTAGTTTTTATTTCATTTTAGAGTGTATAACCCGGTTCTGAGACTTGACATTAATAGTAATGGAATTAAACTGTGAACTCAACTAATATATGCATTTCGTTTACTTTTAAAACAAATCAGGAACATATAAATGAAATATCGTGATATATAATGTCAAATAAAGAACTAGTATTTAAATACGACGTCGTTATTCGGTTAAAATTATTTTTTTTTTTTTTTACTTTTTTTAACCTTCGCACCGTCACGAAGTATTTTTAAATATAATATTTTGCTTTTCGTTCGCTTTCAGTCAACTTTAATTGTTTCAGTATAATTCTCCGAGTTGTATCACAAAATTTTAAACAAATTTTAGTGCAAAAACAATATTTACGAAACTTCCAAATGCGTACCTTTGCCTTTAACAATCATTATTACTAATCAAATGCAGCACACTTCTATTAAAATGCAGATACTTTGCCACGAGTTGTGTTTCAATTTTCAGTAACACTTGAAACCAAAAAAAACATTTTTTTCACTGCGAATTTACGTATTTGCACACGTAAGTTAATTTTTGTTTGAATCCGAACAAATTCATGTGCATTAATTAGCAGCATTTTTAGGATAAACTGCTTCTATTTAACAGAAAAAAAGTCTAAAAGTAGTAAATCCAAAGAAATATGTACGCGTTTCTAAGTAATAATTACAGAATAAAACTTTAATTTAGCAGAAAAAGGATTTCTATGTGAATACATAATAATGACTGTCTTAGTACAGAACAACATTTAATTAGGAAAATACAAGTAATTATTCCTCACACAAGCCCTTTAACAGGGCACGAATTTTACCCAAGTTCACGGCGTCAAAGTACTGAGCAGCATATCATCGTTCCGAGTATTTAGCCCAAGCAGGTACGACACATTGTGCAAGGCTTTCTGTACAATGTCCTTTGTTGCGACAACAAGGAGAAAGCACAGACTTGTTCATCCTGAGAAGAGCAAGATAGCTGCCGTGGGGCATTAATAATGTTATCACTCTCTGAGCAGCGTTGTCTGGCGCGGCGAGCCATTAAAGCGCTTCGCAGGGGCGGCTAATTAAAAACCTGCTCTCCCCCTCCCCCTTAGAGCCATGCCTAAGACAGCCACACAATGCGCCTCAACGGTGCGGGACATCGTCCCGGTCATCAGTCTTCATTACGCCCACGTGACCTGCTGCGTGGGGGCGGTCCTGGCGCGTCTTTGCGTCTACAGCATCCCTCATCTCCTACCAACCTACAACCAAGATACTCTCTCGTCCCGGCTATGAACAATGGGGCGGCCTCAGCAGCACAGCCAACGTACATTTAAGCAATTTTTAAGTCATTATGTTTGAATAAAAATGTAAAAATAAATATTACGATTAGATACTATATTCATTGGACGTGTGTTGCGGTCAGTAACGAGCAATTAGATCCTTTTAAAAAGTTTAAACAATTATTAACAAACGTTAAAAAAAACTTGTGTCTCTGGCATTTTCCTCCAGTTACCAGCATGCATTTTCACTGACATACAATCGAAATACATATTATATTATTATGGCCACGTACGTATTTTTTTTTTTTTTTACTTTTGGTGATACAAAAAATACGATTTGGTTAATACTACACTTTTCTTTTTTCGTTATGCCCAACTACGAAGTGCGAGAGAACGAATTCAACACGTTTTTACTTGTCTTCCCAAAATCTCTTCATCCTTTCGTTGGGTTTATTTCCTCGATCTTCCGTCCATCCTGTATTTTGTCTTTTAGGTTGATCAGCAATTTTTGTATCGGCCTATTTTGTTTATGAGTTTTCTGAATTTTGCTTTTCCTGTAATAGTTCTACATTAATATCACTTTCCTGAATATCTTAATTTGTTTCTGTGAGCCAATTATTGTATTTCAGAGATGCTGAGAGATTTAGTATTAGCCACAGTGAACAGGTGACGATAGAGTTACGATCTTCTTTTATAGCCTGCAGTAGCCACTGGGTAGATCGAGTAGCTCATTGGTTGTTGTTGACCGTTCAAAGCCCGGATAAAGAACGAGGGAGAAAGCACAACCATAAAACATTTTGAGGTAACCTCTAAGGCTCAGGACCGTAGTAGCAGGCCTATCCCTGAAATTTACTTTAATATTTTCCCTACTATTAGCATGATGGAAATTACTGTCTGCAAGTTTTATTGATTAATACAATTTTTTTCATTAAAAACCTTACATGTAATGATTGGCGTTTCGAGATGAAGTAATCACCTATAAAAACCCTGCTAAAATCCTGTTTTCAAGCAAATCGTATTCTTCTGCCCTTAGCGGCTAACGACTGGAAATATCTAATGGGACACGTCACTTGATGTTTGTGCGTGTAAAATTATTTATGCAGCCAGTAGTAATCAATAAAGTTTGGTAAAATAAAATTTATTAATTACATATAACACATAAATTTACAATTCACTTGATTTTGTTTCTGTATTCTTTCATTTAAGTATGAATACACATGGAACTACACTCAACGATTCGCTGGCAACCATACGACGAGTGTATGCAAACATTGTTAGTGATATTTTTTAAAGGTTAAATCTATATTGCTGACTTTATCAAGGTACAACCCATAGTTGTATTTAATTTGGTGTCTTACAGGAAGGTTGTAGTCCCTTTAACCTCAAATCCCTTCCAACTCTAATGTTAAATAAAATAAACTGCTGTTATTGTCTCGTTGGCAGTAATTTATTGTACGGAGAGAAACCGGTAATTATAATATTATGATAAATTATAATGTTATGTGCAGTTGAAATGTGCTTATGAAAAGGAGAAGAATATGACATATTCATATTTCTGATGGCATGAATGTAATGGCTGGAAAAGTTCGATACATTAACCCTTGAAGAAAATGGCAACTTTAGAGACCAGCTCAACTTATGAGGGAGACTTCTGCTATTGACATTCTTGTACGCCATTAATATTTTTTGAAGAAGGTGACAAGTACTTTGAAAAAAAAATCGTTATTTAATTTTCGAACGTATTAAAGAGGCTTAGATACCAAACATAACTTTCCGCGTTTGATGCGGAAAGTCAGTGGAACGCTAAGGTTCAGACTGCCACAATCAGTGATATCCATTTAGCTTATATTCGCGGTGCGACTGACTGAAGTGTAGTTCATTTATTTTACTCTTTTACCTACGGGACTAGAAGAGGCGGCCATTTACATTTATTTGTGGGTAGCTTGTAACAAAATGCAGTGCATTCTTCTATAGTGTTATGTTTTGTGAATCTCTGAAGTATTTCTGTACTCACAGCATTATAAATAAACCATTCTGATAATTTTTAAAGAAGCCTCAAAATCACGTTTATAGTGAGCGTGCTGCATTTTTATAATGATAGAAGCATAGTTTCAAGTGTTCTCTTTGTAGATAAACGTGTTTGCGAATTAGCCGTTTCGCGTAGAACAGATCTAATGTAGACCGTGACAAAAACGTTTATGCAGCAGGTACATATGTCTTAAAATGAAAAACTAACGGAAAATCTGTGTTAAATCCGTCCGCCTACAAACAAAAGAAAAAGGTTACCAATCTTTAATGGAATACAACTTTCCGTCGTAATGTGACATGTACATTTAATGCGGTCATCTTAACACGGAACTTCGTACCGAACTGTAAATATTTTTTTTTTCAAATAACCAGAACCATCCGTTTCTTAAAAAAAAAAGAAAAAGCATACTAATATGCCAACGGTGAGGTTACAGGGCCAGGTATGTAGGCAACACTTCATACACGTGGTGGTAAATATACTAATAATTATTATCTTACAGAGAGGTGAATAAACACAAGTTCGCCGAGGCAGCGTGTAGCTGGAATTACATGAATGTTGGACTCCATTATTGGTATAAAAAACACTAATTTGACTTAAGTTGGATGTGTAATATCTAATGTAGCAAATTTGTATGTTCTGTAAACGAAATATCATGACTTGTGACGTGTTCTTCCGTAGAAGAACACGAAGTTTCAAACAGAAATATACTACTTCTTAATATACTATGGCACATTAAAATGTAACGTATCAATTCAATTTAATTTAAATGTAAGCAAACAATGCTTTGTAAATAATGATAGACTATTACATGTAGACTAGTATCATGTGAAATTGTTTATGTTAACATATTTTGAAAACAGTGGAAACTGTTGCTTTCAAATTAGATAATTATTACTAGAGAATGTAGTTAATAAGTAGTGAAATAATAAACTTAACTTATTTAAACAGTTATCCCAGTCTGTTTTATAAAATTTTTATCTAACCCTATTTGCAAAACAGCAGTTTAACCAGTGGCAAAACGTTTAACTTATAGGATCAGTGGGAAATTCGTTCAATCATTATTAGGAGTTTCAGTACTTTGATTGGAAACTTTAATGAATGCCATTTTTGTGACAGAAGCATAATTTACTGCAAAATTATATATATATATATGTATATATGCACAGTAAGGTGTAGGCGGTAAGATATTTGAAAAGGATCGTGAGCAGACATTCTAAAAGAGTTGTTACTTTACTGTACATATTTCTGCAACATCGACTTCGTTCATCGGAAATGATGGTTTAAATGTGACAGTTGCTACAGTCTTCCGGGAGTGGGAAAATAATTTGCTCAAGACTCGGGCGGATACGTTTCTGTACGCTGCCTGTAGCCACGGTTCGTAAGCACGAGGTGTGGCCTGTGCGGTAATACTGTTCAAAAAAACTCTTTCTATCTTTAATTATCAAAGTTTTCGAACACGATTGAAATCACTCGCAGGCGACACCGGCCCACGACGGCACCTCTGCCCTCTTCCGCGGCTTGCGGAGGAGTCTCAAAAACTTCCAAAATTCCCGCAACTCGCGGATTTACCGCGCTAAAACGACGTTGACCAATCAGCCCAGTAGCTTCCAATCATTAGGCCACGCCCCACGGTTAACGACCTCTAGGCTGCAGGCCGCGTCACTGTTCATTATCATCATTTTCTTTCTTTTCTGAGTTAATTAACACCATACCCTTGATTACATTTAATATTACATATGGAATTACCTTCACTCATTTCTATTTTCACATCTTATTACAAATTAATAATATATAGGGCACAGCCCTGATTGGCTGTTTGTTGGTAGGGGCGGTCCTGTGTTCCCTGCCCCCAGCCCTCTCGGCGGGAAGAGAGAAAACGTGAGAAGGAGGGGGGGGGTGGTCCGCTGTAGTTGCCCACAGCACCGCGACAATGGTGCGGCGGCGACACTTTCCCTTCTCTCTCTGAGACATAAGACGCCCTCTACCCCAGTGAATGATTAGCAAATACCATTATCTGGACCATTTACAAGATCGATATTATATTATATTAAAAAATACATATGCTTAAATTAGAGGTGCCAATGAAGCCCGTTACACAGTAAAGTGTCTTGCAGTTTCCTCGTAGTACCGCCAAAGCACATGCGACTTTAAGGGGTCTCCCTACCTGCCCTTCAAATGCGTTGCAGCAAGTTACAACTATTCTCAGTTTGGCGAAACTATTTAACGCACATTGCATCTGTGTAACTACGAAAAGAACACACACTTCAAACTATGTCGCTATAGTTTAAAAAATTCGAACGTTATTTTATCGTCCATCGAAACTGCCAAAAATTGCTTCTTCAGACAGCCATATCTGGAAAATTAACAATCGGATTCGAAAAACATAACTATAGAAACAATCGCCGGACTTTGAACTACGTAGCACGTAAATAAAATAATGTTGTCACCACTGAAAGTCCCATAGGAAAAAAGGATGTTAGTAAAGCATTGCACGCCATCTGAGTGGCTTGCCCGGAGAGACGATAATACATTACATACGTCGGTTAGTGGGACCCTTACCGCTCCTGCTTCACACATATACAAACGCAGCCTATCTAGGAAGGCTCCTTAGCATCAAAACTGCATAACAGCGAGAATAAGGGTTGCGACGAGGAAAAACCAGCGGCAATTACTGACCAGAGGATGGGGAGAGTAATATTTATAATGTTGTCCCGCGCGGCATACGCTGTTCATTACTAACGCTATACTTATCTACCGCAATTAACTCTTGTGTGTGTGCTGGTGAAGGCGTCAGTCGGGACTGGTTAAGTCAGTGGTTTGTGGAAGCGGGGAAGGGTTTCCAGCCGCAGAGTCGCTAAAACGAGCGTCTGTGTCACGTTAACCTTCTCGCTCCTCGGAAATACTCGGGAGCATCCGTTTATCCTCGGTGATAGAACGTAAAGACGACGCCATATATATCCATTTTCATTTTAGTTTCCTAGTGTAAAAACCGTCCTGCGATTTAACACATTATTGTTACACAGGCATTTAAATACTGCCTTAACTAACTTAAAGGACTGAGGTTGGCGCCATAGCACTCGCTTCCAAAAAAGGCGATCCGGGTTCGACTCCCGACGTGGTCAGTGCCGGGATTTTTGCATATAGGACTCGTGCCGGACGACGCCGCTGGTCGGCGGGTTTTCTCGGAGACCTTCTTTTGCCCCGTACTCGTATCATGCCTCACCACACCAACTTTTAAGAGTGCGTGGTAGATAAATAAACGCTGAAAAAATCAATTGATTTCTACGCTTTTTTGGAAGCCAATATGGGTAAACTACTCGATGACAATCCTAGATAATGGTAATTGCCAACTTTATAAGGATAAACTACTCGATGACAATCCTAGATAATGGTAATTGCCAACTTTATAAGTTAATATTTATCCAGAATTACTAATTCGTTACACGTGATCTCTTGCGCTGCAGTTAAATGCCCGAGGTTCCAGCGTCAGAGATTGTACCTCTGATGTTCAGAACACTGGATGCAATTTTGTATAAAACGCTGGCTAAAACTATTGTCCAGGATTGCTATTGTTTAATTTTCGCAAATTGGCTTCAAGAAACCTACAGTTATAGATTAATGCTTTTAGCGTTGAATTATGTACCACGCCCTCTTAAGATCCAGATGTTAAGTGCAGACCAGAATCTCTTCACTGAACCAACCTAATCTAAACCGATTGCCACAGTGGCTGGCGATACAAGTAGATATTTATAGCTTAACCGCCGAGGATAAACGAATGCCTCCGAGTATTTCCGAGGAGCGGAAAAATTAACGCGACCCAGACGCTTGAGTCTAAATGGCTGTTCACGTCGTAGCTAGTTCAGGGAAGGTTTTATAAGCGCTCCGTAATGGTCAGCCGTTCTCTCGCCCCTCCTCTTTCCACCCTCCAGGGCCTAGCTCGTCACTCTCCGGGGAGCGAGGCTAGGCTGGAAGTCCAGGGAGGGAGGTGGTCTGCCATAAATTATGGCAAAATGATTGTGTGTGTGTGTGTTTGGGTTTTTTCCTTCGTCCCCCCAGGAGGAGGGTGGGGGTGGCTCCGACGCAACAACGAAACGCTACCCACCACTTAACGGAATTAAAACGTTGCGCAACTGTTCGCTCCTCCCGTGGCGTCGCTCGTGTCACGTGACCAAGTGTATTACTTCCACTATCCCCCTCCCCGCCATCAACAAAACTCTTCGCTTGTCGGGCCGGTCCTTGGAAAAGAACGTTTCGTTGTTCGGGTGGAGTTCATTGTCCCCTGGGAATCAGCTGCCTCTTCAAGCCCGCTCAATAAATAACTTTCCCAAGGCCATTTCACAATATGGGCTTGTAGGACCATAATGCCAGGGCTTTGCAGTATTGATATAGGTAAATGAATATGTCGTGACTTCATTGACCTGCACGTTAGATTCCATTGTCCTGTGTATAGAGGCACGACTATTTCGCGTATTGATTCAAGGTCAGGTTGAATGCCTTCACTACACCTTCTGTGATTAGAAGACATGTTTCAACACATCTTTGACGACTGCAAGCCAGTCATGAAACAAGTCATGGTTGTAACACGTGTTACGGTTAGAAGCCAATAGATATTTGACTTTGGCCAGTGTGTGTATAGGTCTGAGAAGTCTACGCTGTTGCCAGATTAATACGCGAAATACTCGTGCCTCTACCTCTATATAATCAAGCGCCCGACCGTTTTTCCATTAGTAGAGGCGCGATTATTTCGCGTACTGTTTCTTCGTCAGGTTGAACGGCAACAACGTATACTCCACTGTCATTACTGTGATCGCTAGGGACCCCTGCTTTTCGCGAAAATAATTTTGCCTCACTTTGTTTTGGTGTCTTGCGCGCACATCTGCAGTTCTGCTTCGTGGTCAGTGATTGGATATTTTAACTGTCGCGAGCCTTGGGATTCTACCGGCAAATAACAGACTTGTGGTGTTGCCGGAACGTTATTGTAATTATCACAGTCAAATGAGACATTGCTATTCACACAGACACGCTGCCAATAACCATGAAGCAGAACTGCAGATGTGCACGTAAGGCACTGAAACAAACTGGGGCAAAATTATTTTCGCGAAAAACAGGGTCCTTAGTGATCGGACAACAGCAGTAGTTGAGATACACATTTGGCGACTGCAAACTAGCAAGGAATAAGGAAATAAATGGTTGTGAATTCACTTGATACCCTCTTGTACGCTAAGAAGCCAATGAATACTCGACTGTGGCCGGTGCGTGTATAGGACTGAGAAGTCTAAGCTGCAACCAGACGAATACGCGAAATAATCGTGCCTCTATCCGTTAGCTGATCTACTCATTGGAACAGCAGACATTGAAAGAACAGACGAGATTTGTGCATGCATAGAACAGTAGATTCTACCATACAACTAATTTAACTAGCTAAATTTAGCTTTCCCTAGTTGTAGATAACGGGCAAGCTGGCACAAACGGTAACACGTTGACCTTGTATTCGGGAGGACTTGGTTTTCTATCCCCGACTCCAACCATCCTGATTTCGGTTTTCCGTGGTTTCCTGATACCCACTCCAGGCGATGGTTCCTGAACAAAATCCATAGCCGACTCCTCTCCCAGCTCCTGCCGTTGTACAAACTTGAGTGTTGCCGTCTCTAATGGCCTCGCCTTCGACGAGACGTAAAGCTCACTTACCATACCTTAAGAGTGTGTGGTAGATACATAAACGCTGAGAACATCAATTGATTTCTACGCTTTTTTCGAAACCAATATGGATAAAATACTCAATGATAATCCTAGATAATGGTATTTGCCAACTTTATAAGTAAATATTTATCCAGAATTACTAATTCGTTACACGTAATCTCTTGCGGCGCAGTTAAATACACGAGGTTCCGGCGTCAGAGGTCTTACCTCAGAAGTTTGTAACACTGGAAACAATTTTGTTTAAAACGTTGGCTAAAATTATTGTCTATAATTGCTATTGTTTAACATTCGCAAATTGGCTTCAAGCAACCTACAGTTATAGATCAATGCTTTTAGCGTTGAATTATGTTCCACGCCCTCTTAAACGATGGCAGATATCACGAATCTATTTCACAGTATTATTTTAATTGGTTTTCACCGGGATACTTAATTTTTTTCTCGATCAGAATTTATGCTGTTTTGACTAATAATTCAACTGACAAAAATTTCTTTAAATACGTAATTAACTAAAACTGTCTTAAAAAAATTTGCCAATTTAGTGAAAACAATTTTAAATATAACTGCCGAACGGTATTTTTATATTTTCGATACTTAGCTTTAAGTAATAATGATCGCGAAAAGAGAAGAAACAGCCCTTTAGCTAATTACCTTGCACACTTACAAAATCACGGTGCCGTAAATGGTTAATTTTTAAAGAGAATGGAAAATCGCGAAAGTATTTAGCAACGTACTATTATATCAAAGTACTATAGGGTCCATTTCCTTGCATTATTGATGAAAATTATGTAGTGCGGTTGAGCTGTTTACATACGAATCGCTAATGTACAGTAGTGGCGCATATATTTAGAGTTTACGGTATATCGCGAAAAATGTTTGTGCCAACATACCCTTGAAAACACTGTAGTTTCTTGTTATGTATATGATTGGTATAGAGATGATGGTATATCGCGAAAATGTTTTGTGCCAACATAGCCTTGAAAACACTTACACAACGTAGGTGTCTATAGACCAATAACGTGCATCAAATATTAAAATAGCGGTATTCTTACTGGCTTAGTCAAATAGGGCAGTAGCTTCGCGTACAAGGAAAAGCTAGTAATCTTTTGATAAGCTGAACGTACGTTGAAGCCTAGCAAATAGTCAAGTTTTCTCGCGATAAACCATCATCTCTAATGATTGGGTGTTATATGCCTGAAACAACGTAGCTGTCTATAGAACAATAATAGGCATTACATATTAAACTAATGGGATTCTAATTTGATTAGTTCAAAAGAGTAACATTTCTAGGCACAAACGAAAGTCAGTCATCGTTTCATAAGCTTAACATACGTTGAAACCCAGCAATTTTCCCGCGATAAAACATCATCTCTACATATAGTTATTAACGTCGCAGTCAAGTGGGGCACACTAATAACAAAAGAAAAACGTCAAACTTGAGCATGCTTCACTGAAGCCCATAAAGCATTCTACTTTTACCGCGATAAAAAAAAATTCACCCTTCATTTAAAGAACGTCACTCGAGCAAAATATTTTCTAGCACAGTTGGCAAAAATTGTTACTCAGTGTTGTAAATTTCTGATTTTTGTGTTTCGGATTCCAAAACCCTAGCGTTTCCAATTTTTTCGTTGACATATTACCGGCATTCTCACAATATACGTTTCGTTATTTGTAGGTGGGTCCTAAAGAGTTTGATTATTTATTTACATTTGCCATATACACGTAACACGTGCGGATTGAATATAAAGACTTGGCAGTGTAAAATTTTGTTCAATATTATCACTATACGTACCGTGAATATTGACAAGAGAACTAACATATGGATTTTTTTGGGGCAAAAGCTCAGAAAAAAATGGCCAATCTTAAAATAATAATTTCGGACTAGCACTTGGCGTCATAGCGTAACAGAGAAAAACTTACTACCTACCTGCGATTTAATACATTTAACTAGAAATTAGGCTAATAATACTAAATTTGATCCTGTCAATCCGTTAATACTCCTCAATTTGTGACATTGTGGAGAGCGTCCATTCAGCTGTGAACTGTGTATTAAATTATTTACCCGGAATATAACCTATCGCGGGCCAAATACAGGTACTCGTTCAGTGTTGCCACGTCTACCTCTTCAGTGTTTGTGGGCAATCGTGCTTGCTGAGTGGGCCTCCTTTTCAGAGCTGTTTAGATCCATGATCCATCAAGATGCGTCTGTATCTGATGTCCAGAAGTTACACAAATACCACGGTATTGGTTTCAAGACAGAGCTAATATTTCCCAAATAAGGCTTAAACAGTAATTAATGTTTCTGTATTGCTGTGAAATAAGTAATACATTTGAAAAACTATGAGTTTATGATGTGGCTGAATTTTTTATGAAGTATTTCACACTAAGTGCGTATCAATAATGAACATGTAAGATAATACGTTGTTGAAGTCGTTATGCAGCTTGTAATTGTTCTCAGAAGTGACATTACCAAAGGGCACGACGGTCTGTACCTAGTGCGACAAAATCTAACTGGTGGTTAAATGCTGAAGTACGAAAGTAAGGAAAATCTGAAACTTAAAATAATCCTTTTTGTGATGGTCTGCAAGGTTAGGTTATGTTAGAATAAGTTGATTAGAAAATATTATGGGACATTAAGTTAGCTAAGGTATTATTTTAATGTAAATAGTAGTTTATATAAGATAAGGTAACTTTTAAATACTATACAAAGCTGCGCTCCGAAACAGATGTCTTGTTAGGATAGGTTTTATTGGGCTAATGTTGTACAACATAGCTTATCACAGGTTCCTTCGGTTTGCCGAGAACCTTAGGCGGGACGATATGACCTTGATTGTTGTTCCCGTTTTTTTTTTTTTTTTTTTTTTTTTTTTTTTTTTTTTTTTTTTTTTTTTTTTTTTTTTTTTTTTTTTTTTTTTTTTTTTTTTTTTTTTTTTTTTTTTTTTTTTTTTTTTTTTTTTTTTTT
>PNEQ01074276.1:0-37458 GCA_003012365.1 Medauroidea extradentata
CAGACACGATACCTCTGTGATAATATTAGTAATAGTCATATTTTATAGTGTTTTATACTGGCCTATCATAGGATCCCACAGACCCCTCACAATCAATACTGAAGTTAAAATGGATGGCAATATGTTACATATGACAATAAAGGCCCCTTCATTACAATTAATCATCACAATTAACCTAAACGCAATTAATATATATATAAAAGTATCAATAAAATAGGACCGTCACAAATTAACAGTATTTTTCTCTGCCACAAGTGATTGTGGGGAAATCGTAACCACTTAGCTCTCAAACTGCGCAGTTAATAAAAAATAAAAGTATTTTTTTCATGATAGTCTTCAGAATTGTCAGTAGTGGGAATTATTAGGTGAAACAGACTATAAGCCTCCCGTAAAGTATGTAACCTGTGCGGTATTCAATGACTAAATATATTAATATAAAGTAATAAATGTTGGCAGTAAAATAATATTTATTAATAAGGAAAAGTAGTTACATAACATGTTTATTTTAAATCACGCACTTGGCTCCTTGGCTAGTGTGGTGGTGTTTATCCAAAAATGTACCAAATAAAGTAAGCTCAAACTGAGAAGTCATAGCACAAAATAAATAAGGCAGCCCTCTATATATAAGATGGCTCTCAGACGAATTGCTAGTTTGTACGAAATAATTCTAGGGTCACAACCCCATGAGGAATTTGGTGTATTCCAACAGATGGACGGATATCAATTAATGTCCACAACTGCACATGGCTCGCGCAGTCTGCTGCAACAAAACAAGCATCATATACGATTACAGCTCATTTATTTATTTCTCTCGACATATTACTTTTAAAAGTGTTAATACATTAAATTTAGCACAACTAAGCCATGGCCAGTTCTTCAACACAGTATTGTGTCCTAATGTCACTTAACGACACATAAAAGTTCCCTTCGTTCGTAGGTAATTAATCAAACAATGTTAATTAAAACAGTTACAGCGTGCTCGAGGGTAGCTCAAATGAATTGTAACTGGACGTGAGTAACTTCCACACGCAGTTGCAGTTAGTTTCGGTCTTCAAGCAACAAAGAAGTATCACTTAGATGCAAGGCATTGGGCATTGTTAATATAATTATTCAGTAAACAGCATTTTACTAGATTTTTCTGCGCAGTTGAAAAAGTAAAGCTGGAGTCATAATTAGAGACCTGGGACCCAATCATGAGTGTTGCAATTAACTACAACGTTTTCAAGGGTATTTTGGCACAAAACATTTTCGCGACTTACCATCATCTCTAATGATGGTATATCGCAAAAATGTTTTGCGCCAACACACCCTCTAAACGCTGTATTTTCTCGCAACATGTATCTGTGCGATACACGTCTGATACAACGTAGCTGCCTGCAGACCAATAACAAGCATTAAATATTATAATAGCCAGATTATTATCAGTTCATTCGAATAGGGTAACAGCTCCACGTACAGGAAAATGCCAGTGAGGTTTTGATAAGCTGAACGTGCTTTTCAACCCAGCAAACAGTAAAAATATTCCCGCAATAAACCATCATATCTACAGCACGCGCCACGTAAGTTGGCGGGTAACGAGCTGGAATGTGTTACATATAATATTACTACTGTTTTACATTGGAATGGCTAACTTATATAGGTCGATTACATTCCGGTATTTATAGGCTACTAGGTGTTTTAGAAGCGGCCTGCTCCTTGAATTCCTTGAATGTGCCATTCACTCAGCAGCTGCCACTCGCCATGCAAGCTGGCGTGCAGTGTACCAATAATATAAGTTCAACTGTTAAAATGCCCACTATCATGCAATTCTGGCACACAAAGATACGAAGACCTAGAGTCAGTGTCATCGCGGAGTGTGTTCGGGTGAGTATAAGCCAGTGGATACTAAGCTGTCGCCATATAATAACACGAAATTTGCATATCTCTAGTCATAATTAGAGATCGGGAATATTCGCGGATTCAGCGACACGTAGGATAGCCTTCAAGAATATTTGCTTTCTGACTCGTATAGCATTATACTTACTGACTGATGGTTGATGCAGTGATGTTGCATAATTGACATGTATTTAGTTGATACTCTATTATTTGCTGATAGCTTCTCATGAGGTGTCAAACAAGTCTAGGTCTAATTGTGAAACCGGCGTGAACTTACAATTGTTCGAAATCTACCTTTGGCCCAAAAGAAATGGCAAAAATTATCCAGGTGTCTAGTCTTAATAGTCTGTGTGAAAGTGTTCCTGGCAGAAGATTTTCGTCAAACTACCGGTTGTACTGAGAGGAACACGCGCGCTGATGAGGTCAAGGCGGTTTTCCGGCCAGTATTAAGACATTTTGCTCAATACAAAACGGTGTTTATCCGAAGCAAAATACGCGCATGAATATTATTCTATCCCGGATGAGTTGTGCCCTATAATGGCAATAATTCAGAAGCTAAAAAGTAAAAATGTCTCCACACGGTATTCACGTACAGGACAAGCCAATGTGATGGTGATGTGAAAGTGAAATGGTGACACCGAAAAACGACCAAGCAGCAGACATAAGCGAACTATTATTGGAATAAGTTGAAGGTTAAGTGAAGGTACACAATCAATAGCCTCGGTAATAAATTCTGAAAATGCAGCTTTACATTATTGGCTTTAGTTTCATGGTTTCCTAGAGTAAATGTCAATATGTTTATTAAAAAAACTCAATTAATTTATCTATCGAACACAATTTATCTACAGAATTTTGTGGGAACCTGATAGTTTTTTTTCCCAGAGATATAATGTTATGTTTTGAACTTCCTTCAACACGCCATTAAATTTGACATGGAAGACAGTAGAGGAGTAAATTGAGCAAATATGTTTCTTGTTGTAGATATATTTAGCGTACCGAATTTGACACACATCACAAGAGAGGAATTGTAGTTACAGAAAATTTTAGTATAATATTTACGTTGCTGCATGATTGTTAACAAAGTTTCAGAGGCATATAGCACGCAACAGTTTTTAATCTATGAGAAACTTCTCAATAAGCAGACTCTCAAACAAATGCAAAATTTGGTTTTAAATGTTTAAACTGATCTGGAAGTAAATATTAACACGTCCACCATTTTGAAAGGAATCTCTTAGGTCTCTACCACAACCAATGAACAGCATGCTTGGTGGGCGGTGGTAACGACGTGAATAGATCGCAGAATGAGCTGAGGTGAATACAAACTGCACAAGTTTGATAAACAAGCTGCTAGGCTGATAATAGGTCCATAAACGTTACGACCACTGGTTTTAAAGTGATTTAGAAAAAAAATTAAGGCAGCATTTTTTTTGTATCAAAAAATTCGTACATTATTTTGTCAGAAATATACCATAATCTGTACCTATTTTTTGGTAGTAATAAACCTCATTTATTCAGATTCTTGTACCCAAAGTCCACCAGTTCCTTGTAAAAACCAGAAAAATTAAGCAAAAAAATGTTTAACAAAAAAAATACTCTGACGAAAAGTACACTGCAAAGTAAAAAATACTTACATTATTTTTTACTACTTAGAAACTATCAATTTATTAGGACAGTAATATACAATTATTGTTATTTTTGTAGTCGGTGCCAGCCAAGGTTAACAAACGTGTAACGAAGTAGTGTAGGTACACATATAATATAATGAAATGTAACGTTGACTGCAACTAAGCATATCTTAATAGACACAAAGACAGCAGCGACGCGATGTTGAACAACACAGGGCGTATATACGGCGGGGCTGGGATGGGAGCATCTTGAGTGAGCGACACGTGAGGGCAGAAGTAGTTGACACTTGTGTCCAGTATCTAAATCATTTATGCCATTGTATGCTATATGTTTTCTCCAATTGTATCAAGTTGTAGTTTCTTAATGTTCGGAATCACCTTAAAGATACAGATTTTTTCACTCATTTGTGTTCATTTGTCAACTGATTTTGAGGTATTGCTTTAAGTCCGTGTTTTGTTTATTTTTGTAAATAGGTTTATTTATGTTTATTTGTAATTAAGGTGTCGTTTTGTACAGTTGTGTTATTTTTTAAATTGGTTTAATTAGGTATTGCTACAATATCGAACTAACGTAACTTTAAATAATTATATAGTTCGTCAGTTTGAGGAAATTTCGAAAAATATCTTTAAAGCTTGACTAGCACCGATTCCGAAAGTAACAATAATTGTATATTACTGTCTTGATAAATTGATTGTATTCTTAGTAGTCTAAAAATAACATATATTTTTTTTTTTTTTACTTTTAGTGCATTGATTTCAGAGTAGATTTTTTTGAAACTGTGTTATTTTTTGCAAGAAAAATTAATTTCTAAATTTTTTTACGGAGTTCCGGTGCCTACTTTCCACATTTGTGCTGTTTGTCGTTAAGGAGTTCCGTTGTGTCTTCGCAGTCCAAGTCAGTCCAGGACGTCCTTGACCATAGTTACGCACCTACCAAGTCTTGCATTGTCATAAATATACTAATATCTCAATCACATTACATTTCCCATTCGATTTTTCCCGGCGGGGTCGTTCCCCGGACTTCCGCATGTGGGAATCGTGCCGGACGATGCCGCTGGTCAGCGTGTTTTCTAGGAGACTTCCCGTTTACTCCTCACTTTCATTCCGGCGCTGCTCTATACTCACGTCATGTAACCCCTCACCAGCACTATAAATAATAAAAATTATTTGAATTTTTAAAAAATGGTGAAACTCAAAATTTAATTTTCAAAAATTCAATAATTTTTTTAAAAATACAAATAATTTTTTTTAATTTTATGAGCATGTCATTGTAGCCTGCAATGTCTTTATACACTGTGATATTTTCGAGTTTTGTATATCAGTTGGTTTTAGTGTAGTCGTTAAAACTGAAACATGCAAAATATGACTTTAACAAGCCATTACGCGAAAACTATGAGAGATAAAAAAATTTCATAAGAGCCAAATTTAGTCACATTGTGTGTCTAAAACAAGAAAATAAATATCTGGTACAAATACAAAATAAAATAATGATGATGAAAATTGCGGTATACCGCGCACTTAAGCTGGTTAAATTAATGTAACGAATGAACGGCGCATTATTTTGCAAAACTCCTGCGTAAAATTGTGCATCGCTAGACTGCTCTAAGTGTTCAAATTTTTAAAAGCATTCCGCTAAAAATTTTTTTTGCAACAACGCAAAAAAAAAAAAAAACAAGCGTGGCCATAATCACAAAAATTGATGCATTTTTACAAGGAAATATTAATTAACTACCTAATTTTTCTTTTTAAATTCCGACGTAAGACTTTGGTGATAATGGAATGAATCAATATCAAAAAATATTTGCTTACAAAGACTGAAAAAAATCTTAACTCATAATAAATAATGTTTCTACAGTTATCATTGAGGGCGCTGTGTACCTCGGACACCTAGTGCGAACAATGTTAGGTATTTACAATTTAAACTATATTCAGCAGAGCTCAGCTATTTTTAATGATATCGCTTTCAGACACTGAGAAGACGAGACTTCAGCTACAGGAAAGAAAATCTAAGAACATTTGATTAGGCTAAGTTATAGAGTGTTTTTTGATAGCCTAATAAAAAAACCTAATTGTTAATAATTTCAGGGTACTTTAAAACGCCTAGAAACCCTATAGCAATGTGGATCTCACAGAAGTGAACAAAACTTTCAGTTGTGGCGTAACTGCAGTATTGTTACGTACTGAGCAACATAGAATATATTTAAACATGTGTATCACTATCCTTGTTTGCGGTACAGCTTATTGTTACACACCGCACTCGAAGAATGTAGGCACGTAAGAATGAAATGAATACTTACGAAATATTAAACAATTATACATAACTGCATGTATTTCTGTGTTAACTAAAGCCTGACATACTAGCATCGAAATGGTATGTATCATCAATGGCGTGGGTTGAAATGTTGCTGGACATTCCAGTGCTCGGTCATTGCTGTACACCGTCAGCACAAATCTTCAAAGTACAGATAATAATGAGTGTAATAAGTGTACATTAACAGATTATCGAACGTAAAATATTTTGTAACCTTATAGAAAAAATAAGTCCTTTGATCATTCATGGTTCCAATTTTTGGAAACTTGTCTACCAAAAAATTTTTAGTGTCATTCAGACAAATTGTAGAGTGAAAATTGTTAAATATCTATATGCAAAAACACTGAATTTAATTAGATACATCAAAATTAACTATGTGCCGGTGCCTATGTTTTGCTGTAAGAGCTAAGTCCCAATAACTGACTTAATAATTCTTGTGATCCTTGAAAGATTGCATGTCCCATATGTATGCATACTCTTGCATCGCTGTTTTTACCTTTTACTCGAAAACAATTTTTGGCACTTAGATCATTTAGAATTTCCACTCTACAATTTATGTAAAATTTACAAGGAATTCGTAGGGAATGTACATAAATCAGTCTTAAATTTCCAGAAATAGGGCAATAAGTTTGCGCATTTTAAAATGTTTTCCTTCTTAAAAAAAAAAAACAGTAGGCAACGAAATGTTGGTATGCTTGCCGTCGTGGTATTATACGCGTGGTATTTGGGTTGCGATGTGAGAGAGTCATAAGGCGTTTCCGAAAACTCACTAGAGAAGGGTAGGTAAACCAATGTCCCAGTGTAAGGTGTTCGTAACGTAACCCGAGTGAAGTTTACCCGTGAGCGAATATGACATCCTCCCTATCAACTCCTCACTTAACTCTGCTCTCGAGAAGAGTAAGAGGCGGTTAGCAGATGAACGTCACAATTTAGCGCGAAACAATTAAAGATTGTGAAAAAAAAAGTGAAACTGAATATAAAGTTTTCAATGTTTTGACGAAACAAGCACGAAACAAATATAATATTTCAATATAAATAAAATAACGTATAAAGAATGTACTGCGGACGTAGTATTTAGTAAACATTTGACTTGTGTAAAGTACATGTGCTTTTTTATTCCCGTCATCTTAAAACACTAAACAGATTACGGGCATTAATCAAGATCCTGGTTATCGACACATTCTGGTTACATATCCTACTCCACCTCGCTACACGCAGTGTGCGCGGAAGTTTTGTTCAGTTGGCGAGACTGCATCTACAAGTACGGCTGAGATACAGTCCGCATGACAGCACCGTACATAAAGAGGCGCTTGTACGGTTGTTGCGCGTGCAGCTAAGGTTGCCACCTTTAATTAGATCCGGGCCAGACGGCGGTTGGCGGATGCATGTCAGCTCGCTGGGTGGGCGCAATTGTCACTAGGGGTTGGGCTCTGTTTTCTTTCCGAGGGTTGCTTTCTCATGGCGGAGGGAGACGTGGGGGCAGGACCCAGGCTGAAGGGGTTGGTGGTATAAGGATGGAAGGGAATGAGCAATAAAAACAGAGACAAGGCAGTCGGAAATTGAGGATAACGAGTTCGCCTTTTATTGGGGCAGCCACCGGTTCCTTCTCCCCACAGAAGATATCCAAGGACTTTTTTTTCTGGCTTGTCGCGGCGACCTAGGGAACGTGATGTCTAGGGAGGAAGGTCCTTCGAAGAGAGCTACAGGAAGATGCTGGCATGTTGGACGAAGAAACTCCCAAAATATGAAAACTGTATCTATGTCAGCATGATGCTGAAACTAGTTCCGAGTTATCCCAACATGTTAGAGGTTAATTCTCAACAAAACAATACCTACAAGCATATATTTTCAACACTTGAACTTCCAATTATCAGAGTCCAGCTCACAGCTTACGAGTCTTCAAGCGATGATTATATTACTATGCGAAGTATGGATGTATTCCAAGGGAAGCTGTGCTCAGCAATGAATATACACAATTCTGAATTTTATGCTGTGGTGAAGCGTGACTCAGTTCCAAGGCAAGTTGTGTAATAATCCAGCTACCCAATCTGAGCACAAGGCATTAATACACTTGCCGATCACAGCTAATGAAAGTGCGTTGAGGAGATTAAGGTCTATTACTGGATAATTCGCTCTTACTTTCTTACACGCTAATGGTTCGAAAGTTTGCAAGTATAATAGTCCGCATTCAACTCAGATGTGTGCATAGAGCTACTTATTTTTGGCGAGAAGAATTTTGCACAAACTTGTTTCAATATCTAACGTGCACGTCACTGTCAGTGATTGTATATGTATTTAACTCTCAACGTGTAGGGGTTATACCCGCCAATCACAGACAAATGGAGTCGCATTTACCTTTCTCTGACTGACACAGTCGAATTAAAGACGTCTCTGCACAAAGACACGCTGCCTATAACCATGAAGCACAGCTGCTGATGTGCCATTCACCAAAAACCAATGACCTTAGTCGTTTCTAAGAGCCAGTTTACACCAACAGAATAACAGTAACAATGTTAATTACAATATGTTAGTTAAAAAATGTTATTAACAAATGCTAAGCTATGGTACACTATTATATTGCAATGTTGATAGAAAATGTGTTAGTAACATCGCTGAAAACACCAATGTTGCTAACAAAGTTGTAAGAATTGTAAACATTGCTAGTAACATTTCTGACCAACATTCTTTGACCTAGACCGCCCTAGAATGAGTCTGGAAAATAATGTTATCAACAGTGTTGGTAACAAAGTTATTAACATGTTTCTGAAATTCACCACTTTTGTCGCTAGCGAAGGTTTCTAACAAAATGTTAGTAACAAATGGTACTGAATTTTTTTTTTACAAATATTAACAAAGTTAATACCAGAATGTTGGCAACAATGTTGATAACATGTTGGTGTCAAACAATTATCAAACATTTTTAGAATATTGTTAATAACTTCGTTGAGAACAGTAGCAATGTTATAGTTTGTGTAAACTAGGCTTAATAAGCACAGCGGAACACCCAGCATGCTTCTTAACTGATTTTCCATGGAACTGTTGGACTGGTGTGAACTCTCCCCAGCCAGCAGCGTGCAGGAAGCGAGGTACGAAATCTGTGTGATCGCAAGAGACGTTTAATGGTTGTCGGCCAAGTGTTTAAATGTCACGTGATCAGAGTATAGTAGAATCTAACATAGTATCCCTTGTACCACGACCACGCTTCGAAACTGTATTTTACCACTGAACAGTCTGAAATAAGGTTCCATGAAGTCTTCATTCTATGTACCAAATTGAATGGTTTCAGGTAATTTTGGGCGAAAACACTGTATTAAAAATGTTATACGAAAATTACATCACGAAATCAGGGTTTTCGGTCTGGGCTAGCTTCTTTATCTCGTAGGAAGGTACGTGTTCGATAGTCGATGACAGCGGCATGCGAGGATATGCTTCAATATTACACGTATCACACCAGTCACGGGCAGAAATACAGCCTTCTGTACACTGAGTCATGATATGTATATCCTACCTTCTGCGACTTTTGTGCGCAGTGAATGTTAAAGTAGCTTATTGGTAGAGTTGGTTAAATTTCGCGAATTCAATGACCTGCATGTTAGAATCAAATATCCTATACATACTCAAGCCCTTTATATTCGTTCATTGTCTGCTGTTCCACTGAGTAGCAGCTGGTGGACAAATGGTTGGGACTTGAGTATACATAGGATATTTGATTCTAATATGCAGGTAATTGAATTCGCGAAATTTAACCAACTCTACTTATTGGAGTTAGGCTGCGCTGCGAGGGCTTCTCATTTGATGTCTGTAGTAAGTCTGATGATGTTTTGAAAGTTTCACTCTATTACTTGTCTGCAGTCTTATACTTGATTAAATTACTTGGAATAAGTTCAGTAGTTTCGTATGAAAATGCAGGTTCAGTGTATAAGGAAAAATTTTCTTTTGTAGATTGTCGTTGCAATCATAATTATTTTTAAAAACCAAAAGCGTTCGTGTTTGCCTCTATAATTTGGATTGTTACTACAACAGAGTACTTATATCGTGTACTAATCTTACAAACTAGATTATTCCTTTATAGCATAGTTTCTTATAGAGATTAGAATGTTCCTGAAAGAGACTTGATCTTTCTATACAAAATATTGTTGTAAAAATCCATATACAGTACCTGAGAACTGTCCCTTTTTAACATAATTATGGTACCTATAGCAATACAGATTTTATACAGCAAACACGCCAGAGAATAAATATAAGTCCAAGGTAGGTACATGAGAGTACATTCAGAACGACTTATGTGAAATTACCGTTGCTAAAAGAGTTATAAAACCATAATCACCAAAATGGGAGAACTTTGTTTGAGTTGTTCTAATTATAGGAATCTTTTTTCAACATTTTTTACCACGCAAGCTTGGCTACACTTACTTACCTAATTCTTCGTGCTCTTAATACATCTACCATATAAAATACTAAAACATCAAACGACGAAATAATTACAGTGGACTTATAAGGATCATAACACATCTAAACCTTTACCTCGTATGTTCACTATGCGAGGAGGGGGCTGCGGTGACCTAGTGGTTGGACCAATCGCCTCCCACCAAGGTGATCCGGGTTCGATTCCCGGTGGGGTCGGTCTCGGAGTTTTCACGTGTGAGAAACGTAGCGGACGATATTGTTTGTCGGAGGGTTTTCTAGGGGTACTTTAGTTTCCTACGCCCTTGTATTCAGTCGCTGTTCAACCTGTTGGCGATAAGCTGCCACCCTGTCCCGTAACAATAATCATTGTTGAAACTGTGCAAGCAGGAAACTTGTAGCGGCACGCTGTCCCCGGGGCCTAACCGCTGTATAAATATATTATAATTCGCTGTGAGGATCCACGCCGGTATATAGGTCAATACACTTTTCTCTCAACAGTTCCACGGCAGCTTTAATCTGGGAAACTCCAATCCTCAACTCCCACATTCCTCCCTTGCTCCATTCCCACCAACTACTCAACCACGTGAGCGTTTAAGTCCTCGTAGTTGAGAAGGCGTGAGACACAATATGTCACTCTCAAAACGATTCTGATATAAAGTTACACGTTTTTTCGGGATGATTTTTTGTCTCTCTCTCTCTCTCTCTCTCTCTCTCTCTCTATATATATATATATATATATATATATATATATATATATATATATATATGTGTGTGTGTGTGTGTGTGTGCTAACCCGGCGGCAGTGCAATCTTGAGGTAAATATTTAGCGAAACATTATGGAACATTGTGCCTAATGTGATTCATGAGGCTGATAGACGACCTGAAAGGTGTAAATTGAAGTTGAAGATGTGTAAATGCATCACAAAATGACAACTAAATTGCACAGACTTGCACGCCGTGCACTACAATAAATCCTTCAGGCATCCACACGTACACATTCTATTGAACACGTGATTTCAGTGGAAACGGTGGGGATTGGACCTTACTCCCAAGATTTACTTTTCCATTCATTTGTGCATGGCAATTGCTTACATGCCATGTCGAATTGCTGTAGCAAATAGTCACAATATTCTAAACATTTTAAGGGTAGCCAAACCCAATTTAATATGTGAAGGGGTAAACTTTCTGTATCTTTATTTTTTGGGGTTACCTGTTTTCACATACTTTATCTGTATACGAAATTACTTTTTTGTTAACACTTGCATGTGAATTTATCGTGCCTTTTCACGTTGCTAATCTCCATATTTGACACCATATACCACTCTCGTGAATCACATTAGGCCCAATGTTACATACGTTTCCCTAATTATTTGATCTCAAGACTACACTCTCACCAGGTTAGCGTATGTTACCATATATTAACGACTCAACATATATACATAGGAAATCCTGATCAGTACTGTACAAGGACAGAATCTTCATACTGCATCCATCACAGAACGCTCTTTCTCTGAGTGATGCTTATTGCTTGATATTGGTCCAACGTCGTTTTACGATTCGTTGAGGCTTGTGACGCAGACAATACAGCTAACAAGTTTTATTGGGTAAGTTATCAAATTGAAGTAGGAAAAAATTTTTTTCCCAATACATTTTAATGTTGCAATAATTAAAAAAAAACTTTTTTTGTGAATTAAGGGTTTTGTTTACTAATAACGATGCAAAAATTCTGTTATTTCAGTCTTGTTACATGAGGCCCTTCTAGGCTAAATGAATGTGTCTGTTGCAAAACACTTTTTTTTATTTAGTGAACATCGTTATTTAGGGTGTCGTCCTTCGGGTTCCACGTTGACTTCATACAATCTGTACATTTCTATATTACTATTTAAAAGTTTAATTATGACCAATGCCTTCATAATTTAGCTAACAAATACGCACAATTTGGCGGAAATGAAAACGAAGCTAGATCATTCTGGTATAGGTTATGATTGCCACATATCTACACTAGGTCAATGTGCACAAGGAGCCATCCAGAAAACAAAACACAGAGATGTCTCACTTTACCGGAAATAACTACATAGCAACGTAACTTAAATTTTAATTACTATATAACATATATTATGCACATATAACAAAGTCGGTATAGTTACACCATTTATAACTCAAGAACGGTGGGAATGATTTTAATGAAATCAGATTTTTTGGATTCGATTCCGCCACGAATAGCAGAATAAGTATTAAAATATCGGAAAAGTTCACAAATATATGTACATACATACTAATATAAACTCCCGCAACAATGAAAATTTGTTCACGGAGAATATTGCCACATAAGGGTACACAAATGGGCGGTTCTAAACAACAAATCAACCTAACATTAATTTGGAGGGGGGAGCCATCCACCACCAATCTGTTATAGGCCAGATCGGACGCCTCAAAATACACAAAACTAAACTTTAAAAACAGATAGAGCGAAACAATAACATAGGGGTAGCGAGAGGTAAACATGGTTAAAATAAGGGAATGGGATCTTTTCAGGGACTGCAAGAATTTATTATAATCTACAAATAATTACTTATTTACCAAAATTTAAGACTGCAATTTTACGTATTCTACTAGGGGAAAATATTACCTATAAGGAGTAATTAATTAAATAAAGGCAAATGCCAAGAAAATCGCGTTCAAAACAACTCTGTATTAACTCAAATAATTTACGTAGTGATTCATCAGCTCGTACACTGAGCAAACAGTTTTACAATAAATGGCCCTCATCTTATTACAATTACAATACTATTTGTGATAACTTCAAAACAAACGAGGGACGGTTTCTGCCACGAAGGGAAACACAAAACTTTATCTTTAAAATTCATACTTATTAGGGATTTGATAAGCAACTGCAAATTAAACGCCAGATTACTTTACTTAGGGACACATTACTCTACGAACTTAAAAAAAAAAGGGGGGGGGGGCAAAGAAACAACTTGGAGACTGACTGACATTACAATAAAGTAAGTGACTGTGTGACTATATACATGTGCCTCTCAGCTCGGACCTACTTTTCTACTAACACACCAATAGGCTACTTAACTGATCACATTTTGTACCGAAGTACCTCGGGGTTTCTCCAACCCTCAGCCTCGACGAAGGTATCAATCAGTCGAAGACCAAGTGGTGAAGACGGAAGGCACAAGACTAATCTCTCCGAAACGTTTCTCAACAACTACTTTTATAACTTTAGGCTCGAAAATACTTCCTGGACGTTCAAACGACTGCGCACATGGTAAAAAAAAACAGTTAACGTTCAACGAGAACCGACGGGAGGGTTGATGTTATTCCTCCAGAACATCTGCGCAGCGCTGTAGTACCAACATAAGCAATTCCAGGATTGCAAACCTGGATGACATCAAGCCTGCAAACTTAAACAGGTTGTTTTCTCGGGCTTCTACCGAGAAGTAATCAAGGGGAGGGGAGGGGGAAACAAGCTACGCTAGCTTTTCTCGGGCCGGCTGTGCGGTAAACCTACGTCATCCCAGCTGATGACCAGTGACATAATCAAAGATCTTCGCATTAACTATCCTGCACGTGGCCTATGAGTACCGTAAGCATAACTCATCAGCTGTTGTTTTGCTGGCCCCTCAGTGAGGTAACGAAATGCAGGTGTACAAAGTGCTCGGCGCGCGCACAAACACGATGACAAGGAAAGACACTTCTTCACTAGAAGGCTACAAAGAAAATAACACCATGTGTGTTGTGTACAAAATTACGTTTAAATCTTACATCACCCAGCTCTACTCCGGATAGCAGCAGCCTACATGAGCTGTATCACGGCCTACCGTGAAACAATTGCCTACCTCAGACACAACACGTAGATGTAAGGAGGGGGGGGGGGGGGTGAACTAGAAAAAACTCTAAAATACAACTAATGATACACAGCCGATATTATTAAAAAAACTAGTATTCAATAAACTCTAAAATTAGGAATTATTTAAAGCAGGTATCTGAACAAAAAAAAAGGTATCTTAACCAAAAAAATTAAAACCAGAAATATCACTTCATGACAATATTTTCACGATATCTACTCCTCGACAACTCCACTAGATGACGCTACAGTCGGGGGTCCCCAGGTCCCAGAAACATAAAGAAGGTCGAAGGCCGGACTCAGAAGGCGTCACCTCAACGTAAGTGCGACGGAAAGGCCCGAACCGAGGCGTACTACGTCAACTTCCAAAGTGTTTCAAATGTGGCGTCTTTTTGAGGGCCAAATTATACGCGAGTAAAGCCACGGGTGAAAGCTAGTTAAACATAAACTTAGCAAGCTTAGTAGAATTCCTTGTCTCCTGTTCGGCATTTAAGAGAAATGGAAAGGTACGATGTAGAGCGGATGACTGAAATACTCAATCGATTTTATATACGACTAGCAGTCCCCCGCGGCTTTGCTCGTATTATTCGTAACTGATAATATTTACTTTAATTTAAAAACCTCTTTGTACACAAGATTGGTACTTCAGTCATCAAGTGTTAGAACACTGTTAAAAATTTCCGTAAATTCACGGAAAAATTTACAGAAAAGTACCGTAATTTTACGGAAGTGGCTTCCATAATTTTTTGTTTACGGAAATGTGTCCGTATTGCCAGTTTACGGATGTTTGACCGTAACTTTCCATAAATTCATGGAAATATGTTTCTGCAATTTTAAAGCATATTCTACTGTGTTTCTTAAAAAAAAAGTGGTATTAATAATCACAATGAATCCTGAAGTTAATGTGCGGGCACAGCGGTTCTAAACGAAAAGAAGACAAGGCAAGCTAAGGTAATAGAAGTTAAGTGTTGCTTCCTGGCTGTCCACACTTTGCCTCAAAGAGAAGAGCAATACAAACAAGGACTCGATTCGCGCATGGACAACGGGCCAAACAGTCCAGTAAGTGACGGAAGTATTCAGAGTAGTGACCACGTGGGCGTTTTGACCCAACTGATAGCAAAACCCGCATAAGGTGCATTTGAATAGCAATAGTCCCCCCTCCCCCGGATGCTGCTATTGGTCTACAGAGCCATTAAGGGGGTGTGTCCTAGGCTGGGATTGGTTGTTGGGGTCTTTCGGTACGAATAGCACCTAAGTGCAATGAGGTCTGGGGTTGGCTGAGGGCTTAAGCCCCGCCCTAGAAGGGGTTGGGCAGCGGTGAGAAGGGGGAGGGAAGTGAGGGGAGTGGACCGTTTTGGTACAAGTTATGCCTAAACACCATAACGGGAAAGTGGATATCTGCCCCCTCTCCTGCACCCTATACTTGTACTAGCCTATCTCTACCCTTATGGCATACCCCATCCCTGTCATAACCCTCCTCTCCTTATGATGTACCACTGTCCTGTCTTAAAGCATCCCCTGTAGCCTCTCCTGCCCCCTCCCTTTCCTTAGAACATACCCTTCTAGCCTACCCCACTCAATGGCCACACATATCTTTTATTCTCCTTGCTTCAGCACAGCTGAAAAAAAAATCGCTCCTGTTCTCTGTGCTTCGCGCTAGGGTTTATGTACCTTTAAAGTTATATATTTTTTAGGTATAAAATATTTTTCTCATAATGTATCTAATGAAGTTCTCTAAAATCAGGATGTCAAATACAAAAGTTGTCTCTTATAAAGTTGATATCTTACCACTGCATGGAACTCACTTAGTGGTAAATTGTCACTTTGGTACAGTGGTTAGAACTTCTGCCTGGCAACTATAAGGTCGTGGGTTCGAATCCCAGCAAATGCGAATATTTTTTCAGATTGCTAAATAGTACGTAAGCTACTAAGAGATATCATAGTTGTTAATAAGTATATGTAGTATTTCTGGTAAATGGGAGTGCCAGTAGATTAAAGAAATTTAATATTTTTGCAGAAAACAGATTGTCCGTAATTTTACGGTGGGTTCCGTTATCAAGAAAAACTGGTGTCCATTACTTTACGAAGATTTCTGGATAATTTTTTGCCAGTACTTTTCCGTAATTTCACGGAATTTTTTTCTAACAGTGAATGTCCAAGCGGCTAGTTTAACTAATTCTGCAGCAGGATTAGTAGCTATAGCTGTCCACGCGAAAAGCAGTCTTAAGTTTGTCCCTGACACTAACAGCGACTTCGCCTGGGCCTTTTTTATAGCCCAGCCAATTTGAGGTTGTGGGGTAATTACAGACACCTAAGGTAAGAGGTTAATCGAATAAGAAACATCTGTTTACCCTGTGCACAACCATTGGTGACGGTGCCCTCAATTATATTTTTTTCAAAATATTCACTTTAGCTTTATTGACATTACAAAGTTTTAGTGGGTAAAGGTTTCGCGGAAACGTATTTGGTGCCCCAAACCTGAGATTAGTGAGATGATATATCGTCGGTTTACTGCCAAAAGTTAATAAAATCGAAATGAGATAAAATTATAAAAATTCCGGGAATATGTACATGTTGTTCACGAACAATTGCCCAAGTTTAAAGTCTATTCGTCGTTTTGTACTGTTGTGTCACAGTATAGCAACATACCAAATTTTTGTTAATATCCTGCAATTTAATACTGTTTTTAAACGAAATAGCATTTATGACTTAATCACTTTTGGCAGTATACCGACCATATGTCAGCTGATATTGTAGAGGAACCTAAGTGGAAAGCGAACTGCAATTTTACCCCTTTTAAAGACTACATGTAAATTTCACTAATTCGATCTGCCTTGTAGTTTCTGTGTGTCAAAATTGAACGTTCGCACGCAGCTTTTAACGGAATTCGAGCCCAGACCTCCCGGAATTTAGACCTGAGTAACAAACAACTGCGTCACTTAACGTCGAAATAATTCATGAAAATAAAATTTAATTAAAAAAATAAAATATATGTGTCCTGGGCTCATAGAGGTTGTACAACACCACGTATCGATAGGTTACTGTACAGTGAAACTCCTGTATATGTTGTTCCTCGCTGCTCGTTCCTGCTTTTCTGATCGTCTGCTTTGATTATTTACCAACTAAGTTTTATTCTTAATAATCACGTTTCTTATAACGAAAAAAAAATACATACATATTTTTTAAAATATTTACGTAAGCATCACTCTGACGCGAACAACACCTCAATATCGATACTGGTTAGATAGATATCGTGGGTTGATGGAAAACAAATTTTGTGCTTTTTCACCCTTTTGGGTGTCGAATTTCGAAATATTTTAAATTTACATCTTAGACATTTGTATAAGTATCCAACTGAAGTGTAAATCACATCGCTAGCCCGTTCAGTTGAATCAAAATCGATCATTCACTAAAAAAAAAAAAAAAAAAAACACCCCTGCACAGTATTGAGAAATCTAATTTCAAAAAATCTGAAAACTGTTTAACGATAATTTCTGTAATCATCATCCTGAAGCAAAAATTAATTGTATATCTCGACGGGTTCGATAGATATCGAGGATTTATCTCAAACACGTTCAAGGTCTTTTCACCACATAAGAGAGTAAATTTCGAAAAACCCTTGAATCACGTTTTAGAATATTTTATTGGTATCTCGTGGACGTAAATAACACAACGTTAGCCCGCTGGGTTCAAGATATATCGGCGATTAATTGAAAACGCTTTTCACCACTTTTCACCCCTTTTCACGTCCTTAGGTGGCGAATTTCGAAAATTCCTGAAATTACTTTTTAGGTATTTGTGTAAGCGTCAATCCTAAACAAAAATAACGTCGCTATATAAAAAAACTATGGGATCGATATATATCGAATGTGAGCCGAAAACTCATATTACCCCTTTTTAACTAGTGTAGGGCCGAATTCAGAAAATATATTTTAAGTGGTACTTGGGATATTTACAAAAGCACAAATTTAAAGCAAAGAGCACTTCGATAGATATGGAAGGATAATCGAAAACACATTTCACGTATTTAGACCCCTTTAAATAAAGAATTTCGAAACGTCTTTGAGTCCTGTCATAGACATTTGTAAAAGTAACCAATAAAAGTTTAAATCACGACGATAGCCAATTGTGTTTTAAAGATATAGACGATTAATTAAAAACACATTTTGCCCCTTTTTGCTGCCTGGGGGTCGAATTCCAAAAAAACGTAAAACTACTTTTTGGGTATTTACGTAAGCAATATTTTGAAGTGAATATCAACTCTCTATCCCGAAGGGTTCGATAGATATCGATAGTTGATCGGAAACACATTTAAGGTCTTTTCAGCCCCTTAAATGTTGAACTTCGAAAAATCCTTAAATTGGCTAATATGCATTTTTACGAGTGTCCTATTAAAGTAAAAATCACGATGATTGGCCGTCGGGTTCGAGCTCTATCGACATTTCTTCGGAAACACATTTCACCCCTTTTCACCCCCTTAGAGGTCGAATTTCGAAAAATCCCTTCTTAGTGCTCGCATACGACCTGAAGGGAACCCCCACAAAAAATTTCACGATTCTAGGTCCAGTGGTTTGGGCTGCAGTTTGATATGTCAGTCAGTCAGTCAGTAAATCAGTCAGCTTTCATGTTTATATATAGAGATTAAGCATTCCAATTGTCCTCTCGACGACGTACCTTTCCATACTCAGTAATGATGTTTTCATTTCGGAAGGTTTGATTCCTTCGTTTTACAGTAAATTGATGGCAATTTTTAAAAATGCAGAAACAACTAAAAATGACATTATCACATCGATTTTATGGGCAAAAATTATGTACGGTATTTAACTGATCGAAATAAGACCACGCAGTATCAATGTATTGTTATTACGTTATGAAATGATACGGTCACCTCTGTAAGTTTCTTAGAGGCAAGCGAACGATGTTAACACACTAAGCAACTTTCCCATAGAGGCTCTGTTGTAACTTGCGCGAGTGTGAAACTCCTTTACCACTCCTGCACTTCTAGACCTTGGACGTGATGAATATCTTTCCTTCGTAACATTATGCCAAGGTTTTAAAGCAAAGAATTTATCTTAAAATTAATTAAATCTCATTGTACCGATTGTAAAGGCAACTCTTAAGAAAAAATGACACCTGAAAAATTTATTAAGTAACATACAATAGAGAGAATTATTCAATTTGTACTTGTTTATAATTTTTTGTGGCAAGTACATAGGCCTATTACAACTACAGTTCCACAAGATATTTCTTCGAAAGATTTAACACGGAATAGTATTTGATTGGAAGTGTCAGGCTTATTATTATATGTCATCGATTGATACCTTATTTACGTTAACACTGTACCCCATTTAAACTCTGTGACTGCAATCTTCGTATATTCATACCTAAAGGGGCCTCCCTAGATAGGCTGCGTCTGTGTGTGTGAGGCAGTAGCGGTGACGTATATAATACATTATCTCCTCTCCGCGCAAGCTGGCGTGCAGTACTTTGTTATTAACCTTTCTCCTATGGGACTGTAAGCGGTGACCACATTATTTCATTTGTGGGCAGCACAGCTCAAAGTCGAACGCTTGTTTCTATAGTTATGTTTTTCAAATACGCTTGTTATTTTTACAGATGCGGCAGTCCTGAAAATCCATTTTTGGCCATTTTGAGGGGCCCGTAAGTGATGTTTCTAACAAACGTGCCGAAGTTTTAAAACTATAGCGACATAGTTTGAAGTGTGTGTTTTTTTTTCGTAGACATACAAATACAATGCACGTTAAACAGTTTTTTTTTTTTCAAGAAAAAAATAGCCGTTGCTTACTGCAACGTATTTGAAGTGCAGGTAGGGGGACACTGTCCTGTTTTCCTGCCGTCGGTTGTCTTACGCAGTTCGCAAGATACCTACGGCTCGTAACACTATCATGTTATTGGTGGAAAGTCTGTAGCAAAGTTCAGTGCACTATTCTATGTGAGTTTGGTATACGTTCAGTTAGTACGACATATATGTTGTAAAATATAAATAATACAAACACAGTCCTATATACAAGTTCTCTTTCTTGAAACGTCTCTCTCACCATTCACGTCTGGTAAACCCAATGTCCTAACTCAGCGACGGTCCTCTTGGGGCACGGAAACTCTCGTCGCACTACTCGTTGCCGCAGACAATCTCGTTGAACACTTACATTCTTCTCGCGACCAGTCACTATCGCCTCAACTCACACCGTACACATGCAGGCAAAATACTCTCTCGCAGGGAAAATATAGGCTATATCACACTAATATATATTACAGTAATTTTTAATTACGAGGGATTTTTCTCTCGGATGTCTGCGTTATCGTGTTACGAATTTTAATTTATACCTACATCAGCTTTCAACTCTTTGAACATCTCAGAAACCTGTTTTCCGTTAGATCTGGCAGCGTGTCAGGATAGGCGTGAGATGATAGGTGGTTGAGAAGGAGAGAACACGAATCCAAGGAGCGGCGAAGATAAAGGCAATGTAAAAAACAAATTAAAACATGTGTGAGGAAGAAATGTCGAAATAATACCGATGACACGAGTCGCCGACGATAATGTTACGCATCGCTGAGTCAAGCGGGAGTGACTTTAACTAAACTACAGTTATGATCAAGAGAAGAGATGAGTAGCGACACTGACTTATTACGGGAAAGACTTGAATGTTTGCTAGGCTTCAATACAACATGTCCATATCTGAATTTCTTCTTACTCTATTGGTGTGTGCCCATATGACTAGACCTATGATATCTCTGGTGCAAGAGGTGGCCCTGCCTAAGGAAATGTATGGGGGCTAAGTGAAACCGCTGTTTTGGGCGTCCCATTATGGCAACCGAGCAATATTATTGCTAATACATTTTGTTCCTTACATCGCCAATTTGCACTACTCTGAGATCATCTAATTGTTTAGAGGCACATCAACACAAGTGACCATAACCTCAAAATGCCTCAGCGCAATGATTGGACGCCCAAAAAAGTCTGCTTCAACTGCGTCACAGCAAGCCATCTCCGGACTATTCTTACCTCCATACTCTGGTACACCGCTACTGTAATATTTGTGATTCGTCTTTAAGAGGGCGTGGTACATAATTCAGTGCTAAAAGCATTAATCTATAACTGTTGCTTTCTCGAAGCCAATTTGCGAAAATTAAACAATAGCAATCCTAGACAATAGTTTTAGCCATCGTTTTAGGCAAAATTATTTCCAGTGTTACGAACTTCTGAGGCACAATCTCTGACGCCGGAACCTCGTGCATTTAACTGCGTCGCAAGAGATCACGCGAAACGAATTAGTAATTCTGGATAAATATTTACTCATGTAGTTGGCAAACACCAATTTCTAGGATTGTCATTGAGTATTTTATTCATATTGGCTTCGAAAAAAGGGTAGAAATCAATTGATGTTTTCATCGTTTATTTATCTACCACGCACTCTTAAACAACTGCACAACTATCCGTCAACCATTCAAGTCTCAGAGGGCTTCACTGGTTTGCAAACTACGATGATACGAAGAATTCTTGTGATTCTTCCCTATCTCTAAGCGAAGAGAATGAAGGAAGAGAGAGCAGTTGACGTGGTTTATATATGCACGTGGACTTTTAAGCCTTACCTTAACATTCTGTGCGGCTATCGAGACAAACTAACAAAAAACAAACAGCGTGGAGTTTTGGGTTAATCGCAACTGTTATGCATGAACATTATAACAATATTACAGTTTGGGTTTCGCGCTATTCGGTCGTACCAAAGTTAAGAGTTCCTGTGAAGTTAGAACTACTATCAAAAAATGTGTTCGGGGTTTATCAAACAGTGAGCGGTCATTGTCCGACTGTAAATAAGCTGATATGGATGAGACATACCTCAGGGGGTGAAAAGACATAAAATTTCTTTTAGATAAATTCATGGGTGCTATGGAACCAGTCGTGATATAGAGTAGCTTTTTGTTTTATGATGACTAGTTCTTTATTTGCCCATAAACATGTTTTTGAACTTTTCTAAATTATAACTCTTAGAGGTATGAATGAATGAAATATTATTTTAAGTGAATAGTCGATTACACTTTGACTTAATGGGTTGTTGTTGTGATTTCGGTTACGTATCCATATTTTTAACACGTGATGGAAAGATTTTGCAAAGTTCGATCACTGAAAAGGTGAAAAAGCGCAAAATTTGTTTTCATTCACCCCACGATATCATCCCAACCAGTGGAGATATTGAACAATTATTGCTTCAGAATGACACGTAAAAAAAATTCAGTTTATGTTATGAGAAAATAGCTTTTAAGACCACGCTCTTTAGATTCTACTATTTCTGCGATTATTATTTTTTTTAAACTTAAACGTGTGCAGATATCAAAATTATGTCTGGCAGTTTTGTTTAAAATGGTTTTTGCCATGATGAATAATTATTTCAAATCTCGAAATTATACGGTTTCGACTAAAAATTCAACTAACCATAATTTCGTTAATTAAATAATTAGCTAACACCATAGTATTCACTGCCTTAAAAAACCAGCCAACACGGAGAAGATGATTTTAAACAAAACTACCAGACAGATTATTTTTATCTGCTCTCGTTCAGGCGTAGGCCTAAATAAAATTAATATCACTTAATAGTAGAAACTAAAAAGAACATGGCCTTAAATACCCGGTATGGGTGGGGTATGGGGTGTAGTCTTTATAAACCTCTCATCATAGCAGACGATAAAAAAAAAACAAGTACAGCAATAGAGAAGTAATTTATACGAAAGTTAACATTCTGCAACTAATACCGTAACATACATTTGTACATCCTCTATGTGTCCAGTGACTGATAATTTTATTTATTTTTAGTTAACTTGGTTACTTATTGAGGTGCCGTCTATAATCGCGCTAGACGTAAACGAGTCATTGTACCATCCGAATACTCTCTCTTATATTCGTCTGTTTTTTTATGACTTTAAATAAGGCCCGGGACAGATGTTATATTGGCAGGGAAGACTAAGGACAAATTTCCCATGGCAAGTTCAGCCTGCAGCTTCATTATCTCAACACTTGATGGCCAAGCTACCAATACGGCATACAAAGAGGTCCTTACATTGAAGTAAATTCTCGCTGTTACGAGTAAGACACGCGGGAAATACCACAAGCGGACTATTTATATCATAAAATGATTGTTTGTTTGTCTTCCATGTGGTTCAATACCTGTCATCCAACTGTGATGAAATTTCTGCGAAAAAATTGAGCGTGAGAAGACAAAACGAGGTAGAGGGACAGAACATGATGCCTATGCAATTTAGTGAACAAAACACTTTTGTGAGGTTTCGAATTATTTTTAAGGGGGGGGGGGGGAAACGGAGTAGAGGGGCAGAACCATTTTCTTTTTAAAAATGATTCTAAAATGGATGTTAATAACCCTTAGTATTAATTCGCCCCATTTAGCACTTTTCAAAACATTTTTGTTTCAGAAATAGTATATTTTTAATTAAAAACCTCGCAAACGAAGTTGCGGGAACCAGCTAGTATTAATTAAATTTAGTGTAGACGGTAGACATTTATTGCTGGAAACTAATCGCAAGCAAATTTCTTTGCTAAGTGTTTATACCTACGCGAAAAATATTTTCAAAGTATCCCAAAGTCACACCACGTGTCCAAGAATCCACATATTACAAGCTAAAGTAAACCCCGCATGGACAATGTTGTTGCGTGCCACGCGATAATTTTTTTTTACGTGGAACCGCAAAAGTTTTTCTTATTGCAGTTATCTGCGAACATAAAAAATATTTGAAACTTACTTTTAAATAATTCAGAACACTTCGGCTTCTTTTAGGCTGCTGTAACTCCGACAATTCCATCAGAATTTGTAACGCGCTAGACGAGATGTGTGCCTTGGCCTTTACTATCCATATTAACATTTTGGGTCCACTAATTTATGTCCCGTGCGATAAAGACATCTACGAAAACGAGGCTGTGGTTGGTGTGGTGGCTAGATCATTCGTCTCCCACTAAGACCAACCGGGTTCGATTCACGGCGGGGTCGGTCCTAGGAATATTGCATGAAATACTCGTGCCGAGCGATGTCGCTGCTCGGTGGGTTACCTCGGAGATATCCCGTTTCCCCCTCTCTTCATTCCGGCACTGCTCCATGCTCACCTCATGTCACCCGTCACTAGGTGTCAAATGCTGACCAAAATTTCTTCAAACAATTCTACGAAAACCTAGCACGCCAGTTCATACTTGCTGCGAATAGAGGCGATATACTTCTCATCGAGCGTGGTGCTGTGGCTCTTATCACTCCGCTGTTCCCACGCGAAAAGTGTATGTTAGATACATAAACGATGAAAACATCAATTGATTTCTACGCTTTTTTCGAAGCCAATATGGATAAAATACTTAATGACAATCCTAGATAATGATATTTGCCAACTTTATCAGTAAATATTTATCCAGAATTACTAATTCGTTACGCGTGATCTCTTGCGCCGCAGTTAAATGTACGAGGTTCCGGCGTCAGAGATTGTGCCTCAGAAGTTCGCAACACTGGAAACAATTTTGTTTAAAACGTTGGCTAAAACTATTGTCTAGGATTGCTATTGATTACTTTTCGCAAATTGGCTTCAAGAAACCTACAGTTATAGATCAATGCTTTTAGCGTTGAATTATGTACCGCGCTCTCTTAAACGCGGAAATTTTAAACTGGTACATACTCTTGAGGAATGGAGGGGCCGAGGCGCGGACAAGCTAAGCGCGCGTGTTCGGAGGAGCAGAAGGAGATCCTTACGAAATGAGTTCCTGAATAACATATCGGATAACAGGCAGGAGGTAGATGATAGCGGCGAGATAGCGCAGGGCGGCGTGTAAGCGAGGAAATGGCGCGGAAGACACAAGAAGGAAGCGACTATGCGTGAAGACGGGGCCGCCCGCTGACTGATCACATGACTGTACACCGATATCTCACTCCTCTGTGGCCGCACCACCGTCACTCGCTGGTACAAAGAAAAAACGTCGTTTAAATTACAGGAAAGTACTGACAAAATATTATCCAGAGATCTTACTAAAGTTACGGACACTCCTCTTTCCAATGTAATAAAATCTTCCGTAAAATTACAGGCAATCCGTCTTCGTCAAAGAACTTACTTTCTCAATTTACTGTGGACATTCTATTTTTTAAACATTTTAAAGAAATGTTAAAGCAACACATGGTAACCTGAAATATTCTCGGAACTTCGGAATTGACAGTGTTTCTGCCTACGACCTTACTATTGCTAAGTAAACACTCTAACCACTGCAACAATTATTATTTAAATAAAATGTTTTCGTACAATGGCGAGACTTCCGCTTTGCCACGTCACCTAACATTCCTCCCCTTTAATTTGTCTTAATTTGAAGTAACTCCGAGTAATTTTAGTGAGACAAATGTGTTGAGACGATCATAGGCGAAGCTACGGGGTGGTCCGGGTATGCACAGGACCACCCATTAGGTATGACAGGTGTCAACACAAATCTTATTACCAACTCCTTTAGAAGTGGTGGACAGTTCCAATAACCTTCTTTTCACAATCACGTGTACAATGTGAACACTAAAGTATCTACAGGTAACCCCGCAATCATGCATACACAGACGCACGCACAGAGAAAGAGAGGAATGGAAATATCAAAGCTTAAAACTGTAGACTGTTTTCTTCAGTTCGTGGAATGTGCGCATGTGCACTACAGCACCCAGCTAGTTTGCTTGATGCCGTATGCACATAACCATATAATGAACAGTGAAATCTTACATTTCAATTCTGCTGTATGAAAAGATCGTCTACATCGGCTCGCCAAGCGATTATATACTTCTTCAAATGTCTGAAGAAAAACGAGAGCAGTCGTGATGACGGACAAGATACTGGTAGTGAGTGTGCCTTGTTGTAATGCTATTACGACAATTTTTTGTTTGTTGTTAATTACAGAAAATATACACTGTAGAGTTACGCACAGTTTTAAAGCTTCGCTTTTTTTAATTTACATTTTTTCCCGTTATGTTTATTAGATATTACTGATATATTATTTGTGATTTGTAATTTCTTGCAACATAGTGAGAATATGGCTCTTTGTAAACTGTATTAGCTTGCAGAGCTAAAGCTGTGTCAGCTATTCAAATGAACTGTGACTATGAAACTATTGTGGATGCTATTGAGACAACAGTGGGGCTATTGACGGTAAAGTTAGAGCAAGTGGGAAAGGTATCCTCACTCAGAAGAAGTCTTTCAACTTCATACTGAGCTTAGAAATCATGCATCCAATTTTGCTGATGATTTAGAAGACAAGCAAAATGTTACAGTCGTCTACTGTTGATCTGTGTGTGTCAATGGAACAACTCCAGATGCTTGCCTCTGTTTTACCACATTTGAGAAATGAAGAGTCAAGCTACGATGAGATGCACAATAAGGTAGAGAAAAATTGTGTCAAATTATGAATTAAAGTACCAAGTCAGAGAAGGGAACATTACCCCTCATGTAAAATAGTTAACAATTCAGAAATCACTTTTATATTTGAATTAATGAAGGACGAATGCAGAGTAGTTATATTTAGAGCTGTGATCGACTCTCTCATTCAAGGTTTGAAAACCCGATTTTCTCAAGAAACCCAAGAAATTGTTTCTGCTTGTGGCAGAACTCTGAGACTCGCTCCCACTCAGAACGATGTTCAGATCTTAAGTGACAAGTTTTGCTTGAGTGTTCCAGAGCTTCAAGCTGAGATACGTCTGCTGAGAAGCAAGACAAGGGAAGAGTATCCTCCGAAAACTATTAATGACTGGCTGATATGGATTTCAGAGTACAACTGTAACCAAACTTACGAAAACTTCTACCAATTGCTGGCCAAATTTGTTGTTATTCGTGTAACTAGTTGTTCCTGCGAGAGAGGATTTTCCAAGCTGAGCCATGTTAAAACCAAGTTGAGATCAACAATGACACAAGATCGCCTTCAAAATGTCATGCTTCCTTATATTGAGCAGAATCTGGCTAATTCCGTCCAGGTGGCACATGTTATTGAAGAGTTCAAAACTATGGTAATATTTGATTGGCGAACGAACTTCTAAACTCTTTGAAAATCATTCGAGGCCTAAACATATTTCAAAATATACTCAGGCCTTTATTAACTTCCCAAAATTTTTTATTGGCTTATTTAAAATAAACATCTTGTTACATGTTATTATGTTGCGTAACTAAGCAGGTTTGATCGTGTAGTTTGTTGTGATATTTATTGTGAATGCTATTGCTTTGTTGGTCATAACCTAAGGATTTTTAATATACATTTGTTTTTGTCCCTAGTGCTAGTTTTATTTTACAATGGTTGTAGCAGAATCGAAGTAATAGAGGAATATACAATGTACGTATAAAACTCATTCGCATAAAATATCAAAGAATGTGAGTTGCCGTATTTTAGTAAAACATTTTTTAACTGTTTATACGTAAATGATTTTTAATATTTGTCTAATTTATCTTCCACCCTTCCCAATGCTTCGAAAAAATTACTACTAAAATGTTTCTCAAATTATGATGTAAGATTTTCTATCAAGCAAAAAATATATAAATTGTGTAGCTAAAAAAAAACTAATTAGTGACTTGGCTACTTATACGTGTTATAGTTTTTATGTTTATTTTTATTAAATAAATCACAAAAATTAGTGTTATATTCAATGGCCATATACCAAACACTGCTTAAATAGCGCTATTTTCATCTTGAAATCCAACATTTTCCCGGGGGAGGACCCCCGGTATCCCCACCATATTGGGGAGATCACTGAAGACAGGACCACCCATTAGCCAATCTCTAGCTTCGCTTATGGAGACGATTTTTTTAGACAAGTTTGACGAACACAAATCAAGGCGAATGGACCAGTATGAATTTTAGTAATGTGTCGTAATAGGCCGCAGACGGGATTAAAACGTCCATAAATGCTCGCTTACGTGCCTACAGTTAGATTGTATATAAACTGCAGGAGCTGTAGTGCACATAAATACCAACATTTTAAAGAAGCTCAATAAAATATTATTCAATATTGTAGTAACATGTTTCTGTGAATTTATGGAAATTTATGGTCAAGCATCTGTAAACTGACAATACCGACAATCTTCCGTAAACAAAAAATTACGGAAGCCACTTCCGTATAACAGAACTTTTCTGATAATATTTCCGTGAAATTACAGAAAAGTTTAACTGAGTAGTACTACAGTTTGTAGACGTAAAATCAATAACCCTATGTTGTAGAGTAGTTACTATCCCTTCAGTATCTATCTAAACGTGCAAAATAAATTTGCTACTATCTCTGCTCTCTCTAGCCAATAGCCGCTCACTGCATCTTTCAGTGCTGTTAGGTATTGCTTACTGAGTATTAAGCCCAATACACACGGTTGTCTTTTTTGAACAAGAAAATGAACACCTTGTTCAAGGCGACTTGCATCCTATGAATGGCTGACTTGCATGCAAGTACCGTGCATGCAAGATCTTGCATTCTAGCTAGAATCATTTAGAGGCGGTTCTAATTTTCATGCACCTTCCCGTGTAAGTCGTTTGTTTATATTTTCATGTGGCTCGTTTACGTACGTTAATATATTCTAAATAGTATTTATTTGAGAGTAGAGCACAAATTAAAGCCTCGTATAGGCACAAAACTTTCTTTTTCAGTTTCTATCCTGTATATAACTGATATATCTTATAATTTAAAATGACAATTTCCATATCCTTGTTATTTTTATAGTAAGAAAGATCACAACATTAAAAAAATAATATAAAAACAAAAAACGGCCTCGTATTTCTAACCTTATTTGGCATATAGGCACATTCAAGCTAGTACGCAAGTACTACCGTGTGTACGGTACGTTCATGAAGTATGTATACAAGGGAGTGTACACTTTCTTGTTCACATTTTCGCGATCACCTTGGTGTACAAGAAAGAGGCCCGTGTGTATTGGGCTTTAGAATAGACTACACTCGTATTCACAGCAGACTGCTTGTCGACTGTTTTGCGTTTCTTTGTTTACATTTACTGTTTGATTATGAAACTATTTTCTGTGACTGAAATATTAAAAATGCTAGCCTGAACATTCATGATCAAAATGTCTTCACATACGCTGTTTTAAATATATTTGCTTGTTCCAACAGCCCTGCAGCTGTCGTTACGGAACGAGAGCCGACAACGATAGATGGCATACAACGTATCGTCACACACAAACTCAGAATTCCAGACTGTCAAAACCAAACGAAAATTGATAAGTAGCGAAAGATTTTTGTCGTTACGGAAAACATAGGATACACCTTGCTTTACAATGAAGTTAACATGGCGCCTTTTAATTTAATTTTGCAAAAACTTTACAGAAATATTTACTTGAAATTGTTCGATATTTCACATTGAAGTTAAGGAATGCATGTCTTCAGGAATTTGAGGTACAGACAAGCGAGGAAAAACGAGTGTGTCAAGGAAGGTGGCAGTCGAAGTACAACTGTACAAATACGTGTGTACCGAAATTGTTATTTTAAAGTGTGGTTACATTGTATTGTACTCAGAATGCACACAATCTGATTATCACCTGTAATATCTAATTCCACACCGATTTTCACAAAAAATGCTGCTTTGAACGGTGCATTCTTTATTTCTTTAGTTTTTTGTCATATAAACACGCATATTCACGTGCACACGATACCAAAGTTTCGACGTTCATCGCACTAAACAGTTAAAATAGCTTTCTACTTGGGGTACCTAAGTAGAGTTTAGTCAACAAAATTACAACGCTGCTTCTGTTTGGCTGTAGTTACTTTAACGTAGCGTCAAAGTTCAAGTTTAACTTCAGACTTGGTAACGTTACATTTACCTAGCTCTTAGTTAAATTTGAAGACATCAGTGATATTGATATCTGATAATAACGATAACGTAAATGTTACGTAAACGGCTTCATGTGAACTTCATTCGCTGTTTAGTGGCAAGAGCGTACATGATGTTCGAATAATTGCATGTAAGATGTCTATATGGAAGTAACAAGACGTAAAAAGAAACATATATATAAATACAGAAAAAACTTTTGACTGGTTTAGTTTAACGGTTCTACATAATATTTGCATGGTCGGAACAAGACATGAATTGATAAGTATTATTTTATTGTCTGTTTGATAAATTCTTGCTTTATATTACTATTCATTCTGTAGGTCTATCTATTGTTTGAAAAATTATGTATCGGCGTTTTGAAGTTTTTTCATCAGCGTTAGTCAAAAACATTGTTGTACGTTGTTGAATATTACATAATTGTTGCCGGAATTAATAACAATAACTTGCTCACAACTTACACAAAACTGCGACGGGAGAGAGTTGCCTTAAAGTACAACATGAAAACATTTAGAGTGAAGCACGTAACTTCAAAGGGAATACTTACAGTACATAGTTAGTTCCCAAGCGCATAGTAATTTGTAATGGTGGCGTGGTTTCAGTTCTTACTGGTCGTGTAGGGTATAGTACTCCTCTGGGGAACGTGTCAAATAAACGAGATTATGCAGGTCTGTTTTACATACAGATTTCCCTCCAGAGTACTTACGTATTCTCTTCCTCGCTGTACGCCCTGGATAATCCGAAACCCGGTCGACGTTTGTGATATTCGTGAACTCATCAGGTTTGATCACAGGCGGTTGAAATGACAATGTCTGCGGAATGTTCCCGGTCGAAAGCATTCCATAAGGCCATTTTCCGCGGCTACGGCTGTTTTTTGCGATAATTATTATAGTAATTTACGTGGGCAGATATTACAAATAAGTTTGGCAGTTACGGATTTGGTCGTAAGTTTAGTGAAAAAATACTCTCCAAACAGTAGTTACAGAAGACTATGAAAGAACGAAGCCTAAACGTGACCGCCTGGGTGAACGTATTTTGTGGGTTCGAGTCCAAGAAGAACGGAAGCGGTAAGGACGACACATCACGCGCATTGCGCCCTCAGACTAGCCTCTAGGCGCAAGTCACTGAACAAGCGTGCAGTCTTCTCTCTTACAACTCGACTCTATGACATATTCAGCGATGACCCTATCATTTTAACAGTAAAGGTAAACGTATATTACACGCTTCTGTGTCTTTTGAAAGTTTCTGCTCCACAATTTTATACACTGAAAAAAGAGTATAGTTGTAGGTACCATACTTATGTTAAAACAGGGACAACAAAACAGTTTGGTTGACGGTACTACTCTCGACAGTTCCTTCAACAATCTATTTTGTAGAAGAAACAAAGAGCCTTTTTGCTTTTACAAACCAGATGGTAACTTATACAAAACAGATTGTTAAAGGAACTGTCCACAGTAGTATCGACAGCCAAACTGTTTTGTTACATGTTTGGTACCTGCAACTTCTTTCAGTGTACCTGTAAAGTGTAAAGGACTGCAAAAATACCGATTTCCGCCATTTTCGGTCTCTAGAAAATATGCTTTAGTGAGTAGTGGTGAACCTGAAATGGGTATACACAGTCGCTACTACCAAAGAAAAGTGTCTTTAAAATTTTAGTGGGACTAATCCGCAAGTTATACATCAGAATATTTAAAGCAAAACCCGTGCCAACAGGAATGTTGAAAGCCACCCCCCCCCCCCACGTTTTCGTTTCGCAATCGATAACACCCAACGTGTTAACTCACATTGCAAGAGAATAGCCTTTTTTTTTATAGTAATTCGGCACCCCCTTCATACTTCTAAATAGTTGACACATCCCTATTTAAAATCTCTTAAAACTAAAAGAAATAATTGTCTTACCTCAAGTCAAGACCTACTTAAATAATAGTCTATTGGTCAGTTGTTACAAAGAGAGCCAGAGGAACACATGCGTATCCTCCGCGTGAATGATAGAAAACGACTCAATATCAGTAGACGATAAAAGAGAAATAGCAACCTTTAAAAAAAAATGGTACAATATAAAGAAGTATTTTGGACATATGCCATTGCAGCAAATTGCGTGCCACAGAAAACCAGAGGATAAACACACACACACAGACAGACAAATAGCCAACCAAAAGGATTTTGCAGGCAACTGGCAAACAAAAGAAAACATATGCAATTCCGCAAGGAATTTAGTCTGTGAGATACAAACAACAAAACAAGGAAGTAAATCGACACAAACAAACACAAAGGCCAGACAACCAACTAAGAAAGGTTGTGGCCAGTTTGTAAATTAAAAAACTTAGATAATTCAACAAAAGGAATTCCATCAGAAGAGGCGAAAGAACGAAACAACAGACAAAAACAAATCCAACGAGGATATTTCATACATAAGGCCAAAAACCATTACTTCATTAACTATTGCTATAGTGTTTTTCCCCTTAAAACGACAAACTGAAGAACAGCAAAGGAAGGACAAAAAAATTGTTGTTTGTGGACAACAAAATAGAGGAACAGACAGACCTCGAAGAAAGCGAACGATCACAATTAACACGATAACTGTGGTGAGTAAAACAATACAATTATAGACGAACACGGATGTTTTTGCAACAAAACGAATTGCGACGTTTCGGGAACTGTAATCTGTCTCTGTCTTCAGGCACACAACCAGACCGAGGAAGACACTCAGACTCAGTCAGTATAAGATATATTTGGGTCTCTCTCTACCCATGAATGATTCATGCCACAAACAATTTCTCCTGTACACAGCGCAGATGGTTGCTTGCTGAACAATTGTTATTTGAATTGTTGTTTGAAGTGAATCGTCTGTAAAAAGAAGCCACATTTATTGGCGTCACCCATTTGCTTCTAGATAAGTAAACAGACGGGGAAAGTCATACATTGGGTGAGCGTGACCAACTGGTTTCAATCTTATCACCCTATATTATCCTTAAAATGACTCATAATAAATATATGTATGTTTGTGCAAGCATTCTAGTACGCACATATTTCTAGAACACTCATTAGCACATCTGTTTTTAACCACCGATAATAAAGGAGAGGTGTTGTAATGAATTATATTATGCTTATGTATATTTTTCATTGTTTATTGGTATTCTAATATGTTATTACTATTTAGACCTTAAATGATTAACAATATAATTATTTAAACCTCACCTGGACAATATTGTTTAAATTCAATAATTAAAATTTTTGTTTGAAATTTATTTATTTTTATTTAAGCTACTCCACCCTATAATTGTCATTTTATTGGGTTCTAGGCTTCACGAGTATGCATGTTCTGGGAGCTGCACTCTCTATGCATCCAGGTCATTGACACCTCTCTGTACTGCACGTCCAAATTTTTCATTGTTTTACGAATTTATTTAATTCGCCCTTCCTTATAATGTTATCTCCCGATGGCTGAAGATGGACGCAATATGTCTTCTCCGAGAAGATTTGGGCTAGGGGAATAATTTATCGCCATCGTAACTTTAGTTTGCTTTGGGAGAGGCGAATAGTATAGGGCCTGATAATTAATAGTTTGCCGACTCAACAAGAGGCAGTTTTTGTTAGAAAATAAATTAGTCTTTGGAGTGAATATCAAGCAATCGCCGAGGCCGATACTGTAAGACGTCTTTTATATTTTAGAATTGCACCCTTAGATTCATGCATCAAATAGTTTTTAGCCATATAGTTGCTAACGAGCATACGAGTAGCTACCTTAGCATATTTATTTCTTTCAGTTTGTAAAAACCGAATTTTGAACTTAAATTTACAATTTTCATAGCTATCTTGGACCGCCATCTTTTAATGTTCAGTGTCACGAAATGTTATACAGACTGATTTGGATTTATAAATTCCCCATAGGTATGAGACGAGGGGCCTTCACAAACTCTACCGAAATAAATTGAGCATCAGCACGGTGCAAACAAATTACATCTATATTTTGACTACAAGAACCCTAAACTTTGAATGTTTATATTAGTAGGAATTAGATTATTGTGAGGCGGTAGCAGTATATTGCTTTAATTTAGCGTTGGGAATAACATCTTATTTATTTATTTTTCATAATTCTTACCTTCAAGTTCTGCATTCTTTCATCGAAATAATTTTTGTATATTTTGGCTATTAAAATTTCAATTATTATTTCCAAGTATTTTTTTTAATATTTCGCTATTTTATCAGTACAGTGTTTGATATGCCTTTAGCCCATGGAACGTCTCAAACAGGATTTGTAAGATTTAGTATCGTTTAGCCCCACACTATGTCTAACACTAACCATCTCTGCTGCACATCCTACTCTACAGTGCCCACTATTACAACATTCAACTATATACTTTCATCTTGTTAGAGTGTTCCACGTTTAACGGCTACATCTATGTGTATGTCTGTACGTCTGTCTGTAGCATAGTAGTCATCAAAAAGATGAACCGATTTCAATGATTCTTTCTTTAATTCGAAGCTAGTTTCATCAGAATGGTTCTTAGCTGAATTTGATAATAAGCTGTCCTGCTGTTTAAAAGTTGTGAACTTATTTTCAAAGTGGTGTGAGAATTTTATAGGCATATAATGGAAGAATAGTTATTATGGATTTCCTCATCTCTCATAGTTGAACGGTGTATTAATGCTTTATCCTTGCTGTGTTCACTGTTTCTATCTTTGGTATTTATTTATTTATTCAATCGACTTGAATTATGGCACATGTTTGTGAATCTGATGGTACCCAGGACCTGATGCTACACCAAAGCGCGTAGCGTATGTAATTCATAGAGATCTGTAAATTTTGCGTGATATTTTGAAAACAGACTAGACAATATTCTAATGTTCGCTTGCTCAACGTCTTTCACTGGCCTTATACTGTCATTGGTTGTAGCGGGGAACACTTTGAGCCTATAATTTATAGTTCTCCGGTAGAGTGACCAATCACACGTGAATCAGTCAAATATGTAACATAGACTGGTGAGTAAGTGTATGCTCGTCTGTACACATCAGTGGAGTCTAGTCTGCCACGAAACAAAACCGCGAAATCTGATAACTTAGGTAGTAAGGAATTGAAACACAATAGAATAGAGCAACCAGACCAAATCCATAGGCGTGTTCGAAATGGCCTATTTGAGGATTTAGGGTTTAGGAATTTAGGGTATATGGTTTCGAACGTCAAATATCAGCGCTGCATGTGGTAGAATCGGAAACTAGAGTTTTGATGTAGTTTCGATGTTGTTTTGTTATCTCCTTCGTCTCCAGGTTTATGAAAATTCACTTCTTTGCTCGGGTAGAGTACAATTTAAACTCGTTAAGCTTACAAAATGATACGTCCGAGGGACGAATGTTTGGTTTAAAAAGTGAACCTAGCTATTTGCTCGCATTTATTTGTCACAAACTAATTTGCTACGATATAGCAGATCTTGGTGACTATAAGCTATCTCTATCAGGTTAGTTTTTGGAAAAATCCGTTGTAAACAAATAATACCTTTACCGCACAAAGGCATTATAAAAGAACGATTTTTTAGTTATTCTATACTTTCAACAAAAATATTATTTAAAAAAAACCATGTCAGCAATTTTTTTATTATGTTACAAAGTAGGAAGATTATTTTAAATATAAACATGTATTATAACTGTTTATACACAAAAAAAATCGCGATGTTGTGTTTTTTAGTTATATAAGGCTTGTAGTAGATAGTTATTATTAGTTTCGGTTGAAATACAGGGCCATAATACTTGAATCAACAACAGCAGACGACTTTACGGACATATTTGGGGATTTAGTGTGCTACTCTACCTCAGTAAATTTCAACCCTAAATCTCCACATTTTTAGGCCCTAAAATTGGTCACGTGGTCGATTTAGGTACCTAAATAGCAGTCTTCTAGCGGATTCGAACACGGCTTATAACTGAATTGAAATGTAGCTTAATTAAATTTTTGGAGTATATTTTAAAATTATCACATACGTACTCACAACATACACAAGTTTAGATGAAGTTACTTTTTCTGTATAAAGTTTCCTGATTTTAACTGCCTATTTCATTTACTTAGCTGTCCCTCGACGCATTGGGTCAGTAACAATAAATTAAAGTTATTATTTCTAACATTTTAAGGGATCGTTTTATGTGTATTTCTTTATTTTTAGTTATAGTGTTATAAACAACAGTAGCAGGCCGAGCATGGCTCGTGTTTTCTCCCTGTCGTCAGAACGACGCGTCAGTGGAAAGACATTTCGGCAAAAAAGCGAGTATGGTTCTGTTTGTTGCCCGTCAAAGCGTTTCAGATGAACGACGAGACTGTTAATACACTGACGCGGAATTTTATCGTGTCAAGAGGCCGACAACGTGCGTATTTAAAATAAATATCGGTAAAAACAATGCCATATTCACAGTTTCAAGTGACAAAAGAAATTTTTAACTAATATAAAGTCTACACACGGTATAAACAATACGTGAAAAGACAAACTTAAAGCTCAATTACTGTATACGTACCATAACTTATAACTTGACCACACAACCATAACCTATATCTTGCCCATACTGATCGCCTATATCGAAATAAGTAATACTGTTTTTATTGAATATTTTTGAAGACAAAAAAAAATAGTTTTAACTGATGTATATACAGGTTATTATTGGCGCTGTATTAGTGTACGCATGTGTTTTGTCTGTAATTGTAACGTGTTAGTATAAACCAAACCGAATGAAAGTGATGTGCGGTAGAAAAATAATTCCGGTATTTTGATATTCATCGCTTGAATCTGTAGTACAAAACGCATAAGACAAAATCATTCTCTGCTGAAAATATCCTGAGAAATCAGTGTTTATGCGCAACGTAGTAACTTTTAAAAACATTGCTACCGTTCGTATTGGCAAATAACCTACAATGTTGTACCTTACAGATATCGACGAAGACTATTAAAATATTTGTAATTTTGTGTAATACTTTTTTTATATTCATGCATTGTCTTTTTCCGAGATATGTAAAACAATTTTAATTTTGTATCGTGTATAGGGTAAAGGAAACCACAAAATATGTATTTTCCTCAAAACTAAGGCAACTTTTTTTTATTGACAGGACAACAGTAATTATCGTCTTCTGGTATTTATTATGTATGCTCTGACATAAAATAATTTTGTCGTTATAAATCATACTTAGACTTTATAAAATTATAAGATACGTACTGAAATGTTAAAAATTATGTTAAGCTTTATTTACCATATTTTATTTTACATCGTTCATATAAACAGCCAAGTGAGGATATAAAAAACGATGGTCAAGTTTTGATATTTCTGTTTTGGCAGCAGCACTACTACTATAGTGACATATACACTGACTTATGAAATTAGTATTAACTGAAAAGACACACGACTGCCACAGATTATCGCCACTTGACCACAGTTTCTTCCAATTTTGTTCACACGTGTAATTAGTTAAAGTAACTTTTGAATAAAAATACAGGTTAAGTGTGTCACTTGTAAATAAAAGTACAGGTTAAGTGTGTCACTTGTAAATAAAAGTACAGGTTAAGTGTG
>PNEQ01074276.1:37558-66536 GCA_003012365.1 Medauroidea extradentata
GGTTAAGTGTGTCACTTGTAAATAAAAATACAGGTTAAGTGTGTCACTTGTAAATAAAAATACAGGTTAAGTGTGTCACTTGTAAATAAAAGTACAGGTTAAGTGTGTCACTTGTAAATAAAAATACAGGTTAAGTGTGTCACTTGTAAATAAAAGTACAGGTTAAGTGTGTCACTTGTAAATAAAAGTACAGGTTAAGTGTGTCACTTGTAAATAAAAGTACAGGTTAAGTGTGTCACTTGTAAATAAAAATACAGGTTAAGTGTGTCACTTGTAAATAAAAATACAGGTTAAGTGTGTCAGTTCGGTTATTTAGTTTGTTTTGCTTTAATGCATAAAACAGCTTTACGCAAGTTTGGACTCTGACATGACACTACAAAATAAAAATACGTGAACTAGTAAAACTTCATTGCAGTAGAAAAAAGTCACAATTTATATCTGTAAATCAAACTATATCACGTAAAAATATACAAAAAATATTAAAACATAACAATTCTCGATGAAACGCACCCTTAATATCCCGACAAAGTGCCGGTTGCAACATACGTCAGCAGCGGGACTTCGTTTCCAGTGTTGTTCTTTGAGCCGGGCCGCCAAGAGGCTTTGTAGCTGCAGGAATGTCCCCTTCGTGTGTTTTAGCGCCTTTCACGGAGATTAGAGCAGGCTGACCTGACAAAGTCTCCCAGATGTCTCGTGGCGTAACCGCATTCTCGACGTGATATTTCTTTCTCTTTATTTCTCTCCGACAGTGACGGCGCATAATAAGCAAAGAAAGTTCGTCGTTAAAAATAAAACGTTGCGTAAATTCGTAGGAAACTTTAATATGTTTTAAGTAGTACTAGGAAAATCCCCTCAGCTGGACTTCGTTTCTCTCGTGGAACACAGTCATCACGCTAATACAATAAAATTTGTTCATAGGAAACTTTGGTGTACTATAATCGCGTTTTATAGACTAGCTCTCTTATCTGTCTGTCAGTTCGGTACAAATTTTGCTATCGATTTTAAACTTACAATATCAGAGGAGGAAAAAGGAGTGAATTTGTTTTAATAAGACAATATTACTATACCACGTTTTGAAACGGACTAGAAGTATAAAATAATTTCTCCTTTCCCCATACAGATACGTAATTCCACAGAGATTTCTAACCCCATTTCTTAAAAATCTTTGTGAGTGAAGTTTTGAAAACTATGAAAAACATATGTTTTAAAACGAAGAACACAGGGCTGAGTAAGACGTGTTGAGAGTAATTGTCGTTGAGAAAACACACAACACTTTAATATCATAAGTGCAATAAAATTGTTTGTTAGTTTGGGTGAACTATTCACGCATCAACTATCTAATGCACGCGCCCTAAGTTTTTCATTTTTAATCTTACAATTATTTTCATAGCTTTTAAAAAATCACAGTCACAAATTTTAATTTCAGGACAATCTGTATGTGATAAGGAATATGTAGGGGTTATAAATATGTATGGGTCAGGATAAATGTTATGCTTTTTAGTCCGTTAAAGAAAGTGGTACATTAATGCTTTTATTAAAATATTTATTTACTCTTTTTTCCAAGTTAAATACTCTAACGAGACGTATCTCGACAGGCTTATTATGTTTAACGGTCTGTCCCCATTGCTATAACAGTCGATATTCACAAGCTGGGCTGTGGATGGCTTCGAGGTCCGTGCAGACTAAATATACACTAGTTTCCGGAGAGAATCCGCAGTTGGCACAGTGGCTAGAGCTCTCGCCTCCCACCAAGCGATCCGAGTTCGACTCCCGGCGGGGTCTGTCCCCCGGATTTTTGGCATGTGGGAATAGTGCCGGTCGATGCCGTTGGTCGGTGGGTGTTCTTGGGGATCTCCCGTTTCCCCCGCCGAATCACTCCGGTGCCGCTCCATACTCACCTCATGTCACCCTTCACCAGCGTTGAAGACCTCGATGTTAAGCGTTGACCAAAGCCTCTCACTCATTATTTGCCGGCACACTCTTCGTTCCCTTTACTTGTCCACGTATATTGTCCTAGATGAGCGACTTGGTAGTTTATCAATACGGTGCACTAAAATGTGACACGGAAGTGAAATACCTGTAATATTATATTCATTTTGGCAGTACGGATGCATAGTTTGTAGAAAACTATACCAAAACCATCACTCCATTCACGATGGCGCGACGGATGTAACGCGAAGGGCACGATGTGATACTAAAAATTCTTGTTACTGTGTACAGCAAGTTTGTTGTAAACGACGAATACCAAAACATTTCTACACGCAAATATTTCCTTGACACTACATACTAATTTCTTGTACGACAGTTACTGCTTTTTATGATATTTTGCTTCTTTAACCTAATTAAAAAAAAAAGAGGTTATCGATTCAGTTGTTATTTTTTTTAATGTTTGTTACCTCAAAACTCCGACATTTATAAACCGATTTGGGAAATTATTTTCTCTTGGAAAGGAAATATTTTCAAGATGGCCCCAGATAAATTTCATTGGTATTCGACCTTGCATTTCGAAGATACATCAAGGACCTCCTAAAAATCTCATAGGAGCGAGTGAGAGATTTTAGTCAGCGCTTAACATCGAGGTCATTAGCGCGGGTGAGGTGTGATATGAGGTGAGTATAGAGCATAGCCGGAATGAATGGGCGAAGGAAACAGGAAATCCCCGAGAAAACCCGCCGAACAGCGGTATCGTCCGGCACGATTCCCTCATACGAAAATCCGGGAACCAACCCCACCGTGAAAAATCGAACAGGAAATGTATAGTAATTGAGACATTGGTAGATTTATGATAATGCAAGGCTAGGTTGGTATCTAACTAAGGTCAAGGACATTATGGACTGACTTGGACTGCGAAGGCACAGTGGAACTCCAACAAAAGTAACGAATGTGGAAGGTAGGCACCGGAACTCCGTAAAAAATCAAGAAATAAAGAATTTCTAGCAAAAAAAAAAAAAACACCGACTTAAAAAATCCACTCTAAAATGCACTGAAAATTAAAATAATAATTACCTTATTTTTAGACTACGTAGAATACAATAAATTTATTACAACAGTAATTTACAATTCCTATTGTTATTTTTGGCGTCGGTGCCAGCCAAACTTGTAAGAAAGTTTTCACAATTTCCAAAAATGGACAATATATATTAAAAGTGACGTTAGTTAGATAATGTAGCAATTCCTAATTGAAACAATTTACAAATGAGCACAACTGCCTAAAAAGATATCGTAATTACAAATAAACCTAAATAAACTTATTTACAAAAATTAACAAAACAGGGACTTAAAGCGACACCTCGAAAATCTATTGACTAATGAACACATGTGTACACCAAATTTAAATGCCTTAAGCCAATTCTAAGCACCAAGAAACCACAATCGAACACAATAAGAGAAAGCATATAGCATACGAGAGCATGGAAAAATATAGATATCGGACACAACTGTCAACGACGTCTGCCCTCACGGGTCTGTCACTCAAGTTGCTCTCCTCCCAGCCCCGCCGTATATACGCCCTGTGTTGTTCCACACCGCGCCACTGCTATCTTTGTGTTGATAAGAAATACTTATTTGCAGCTTTTAGCGTATTTCGTTGCGGTCAACGTTAAATTTTATTAAATTATGCGTATACCTACGCTACTTCGTTACACGTTTGTTAACCTTGGCTGGCGCCGACTCCAAAAATAACAATAATTGTATATTACTGCCCCAATAAATTGATTGTATTCTATGTAGTCTAAATAACGTAATTATTTCTTACTCTGTAGTGCATTTTTTCTTCAGAGTTGAATTTTTTGAAGTCGGTGTTATTTCTTGTTAATTTCTTTTTTACTTTATTTTTAATTATTCTTTAAATACTTTTTGACAATCCACGTGTAAAAATACAATCACAATCACACGTTTACAGAAAAAGGGTAATATTAGTTTGTTTCAAAAAATATAATCTCTTGTTAAGTAATCAAAGGAATATTAACTATACTATTTATATGTATGCAGAACGAAGTCATATTTAGTACATATTTTCATTCAAGTAGAACTTTTTCGACATTCTGACACGGTTTATTTTCGTTTATAAATATTGTGAAACACGGGAAATATGGCGTCAGTCTAATGTATGTACGGGATGGTTAACTTAACACCAGGATACGGAAAATCCCGTACTAAACGGGACAGTTGGCAACCCTAGTCTTTCGACCCATATTTATAAGAACTTATTTATGGGTTTGCTGCATACTATCTGCTCTACATTTCCTCGAGTCCGCACATACAGTTAGGAGTCTGTAGTTAGGTCTGAGCCCAAGAGGTTGCCCAGAGAGCGAGAGAAGTTGTCGATGAGAGAAGAGCGCGACATTAATGTGGGAGAAGATCAGCGAGTGCTGCATCCTGGTGAAGAACATTCAGAGTGAGGCACGGAAATACTGACATTAGTCGCGAATATTCATATGTACGTCGTGTAGCAAATTACAATTTAAGTGTTATTGCTTATTTTGTGGACTGAAACAGGAAATATATATGTGTCGAAAAACCAAAATTACAATTAATAGCAAAGAATTCCCAACACACCACTTTACGAGGGTCTATATCAGTTATATAATTCACAATACCAGCACTAGCAAGTCCACTCTTCTTATAAATAGTTCTGCCTGTGTGTTACGCTCTCAGTGCCAGCTATTCAGTTGCCAGCCAGACACCAGAGTACATACACACACACTGGAAGACTAGACTAAGGAAATTGCCGCCCGTGCATCAGACATTGTGTGTATGTGTACTTGTGATAGCGTAAATAGTGTTCGGCAATGAGAAATTGTGAACTTTTGCTACGGTTGATGATTCTGCGTTCGTACCAAGAACATCGTTTGGGCAGGTTGGCAGGCCTGCATTGCTTCCGAACCAGTTGCCAAGATGGCGCCCAATAGTTGATATTAAATTTCCGGTCTTTGCCAATTCTGGACATTTGTTGTAATGGAACAAATATTGTAATTTTTCTCGCAGTAAGACAATTTTTGAACATGTGTAAATGCAATATTTTTAATTGTTTTAACAATTGTTACATTGAGAAACACACGGCAGCCATTTTTCAAAATCCAGGCCAAAGCACAACTTGAAATAATAAGAACTTTTGATGTGTTTACAACTAATAATGTACTGACTTTGCCAGGTGTCATGGAATAATTTCTGAGAAGTCAGTTCATTGACAAGATTAATACGACAGTCTGTGATACAAGTATATGTGGTTCGCGATCGAACTTTTGAAAACCGTCTTGTTAAAAACATAAGTCAAATAAAAATAATATTTGTAATGAACTCAGAAAGTTTTGAGTACGGTGCAGTCGATATAATTTGATTGTTACATAAGTTATTTTGTTTTTAATGAAAAGTTGCAGAAAACTGTAATACCACTAGGATCCCGAACCACATCTATTCCGACGTATATTCAGGTTAAATAAGGTAATTTTGAGCACATCGCATTATTACTGTACGAACATGTACATGACACAGAAAAAAAAGAAAGAAATATACTGTACGTTTGCATGTCTCCTGTGCATAATTGTGGTAGATAACTCATATATTGAAATAACAGGAATGCAAAATAAAATATTCCTTATTGGATTTATTCCGCGAATGGACGGAATTATTTGATACGTGAAACTATTCAAGAAAACCTAATGTAACAACAACACACTACCCGTGAAGTTTATTTTTTAAACCTTGCTGCAAAATTTACTTAGTAAGTACTTATTTTAAACACCAACCTTGAATCATATTACCGTAAGGCAATCTTATTGCAAAGAATCATGACAAAAGAGTTATGTACTTGTAAAATGTAGGCTATATACCAGTGCATCAAAATAATCTTCTACATCATATATATTACATGTGCGTGTGTGTGTGAAAAGGAAAAGTTATACCTATCGTTCACCTCCCATTCGTAATTTTGTAAACCGTACCTAACAATAAAGGGCACATAAAACTTAGGTGATATTATGTTAAACTTCACCATAAAAAATTTCGAACTCCGTTTTATAGTAAACTGTAAACGAATAATTTTAACAATAATTAATATATAATGATTTTATAATTCTTTAAAAAACAATTTATAGAGTAAGCATTTTTCAAATCCTAGGCAGCCTCCATTTCCTTTCCTTTACCTAAGTTGTATTTTTATGTTCAAGAGAGAGTTACCTAGTTAAACTTTTGATTTCTGCTTCCTAAACTAAGTAATGTCCAAACTTTCTAAGCATTACGTGAAGCAGTACAGTGTGCCAGGTACAGCGTACTGTGCTGTAAAGCGGAACTGAAATTGTAAGATGTGTTTGTAAAACTGTACATTATTGAAGGTTGTTCAGTACGGAGGAAGGGACACGATAGCGGATAGGAAAAGGGCATTAGTTACAACCACTGGGGGCGCCGGGTGAAGTCAACCACGACATACTCCGAGGCTGACTAGGCGAGGTGAGTCTCCTGAGGTTCGCCATTGCTTCCCGCTGCACAGGAATGAGCGGACAACACAAGACCCAGTCCTGTAACTGTAAATATTGACCTCCCCGGCTGGGATTGGAACCCGGGACCCCTGGCTCACTAGCCAGGAGCTCTAACCAGTGAACGAAGCGGTCGGACGGACACGTAGGTAGGTAGACACTATAAACACAACAGTGACATATCTAACTATCCAGCTGGTCATAGCTAACTTGCAGCCTAACCAGTACACTATAACTACAACCTCGTGAACGTTTAATGTCTGTACCAGGGACGAATGTAGGTTTACTTCACCCGGGGCAAGAATTGTGATATCTACCCTCTTTTCCCTCACACTTTTTTCTATCAGTCCAATCAACCCAACCGTAATAAACGTTCTCTTACATACATTGTTTTGCGCTCGCGTAAATAACAGTATAACATTTTAGTAGAAATACATAAAACCTGTACTTACTAACTGCCATTAGCAGTGTTTTAGATGTGCATTCTAATTATAAATACTGTATTTATAACATTATATGGTGTTCAAGGATAATACAAATAGAAACATACGAAACTAGAAAAAGTCTAAATATTGGTAGATTTTGTTTCTTTTTTACATTTCATTCCCGAGTTAACATTTTCGGCACCACCAGCCCACCTCTAACCCAGCGCCCGGGGCACTCTGCCCCCCCTCCCCGCTCAGGATCCTTCGCTGGTCTGGACTCGTATTCACCTGCATCTGTTGTGCTTTCCGTTATGTGTATGTCTCATTCACATGTTTTTACCATAATTCTTTAAACGAAGCCACTCTCAACGTTGTGTTTTAATTGGCTCGGTTACGCGTCATACTCATAAAAAACTGCATCCCAGAATGCATTTTCCTGTAAACATGGTGCACTTACATGCACATTCCTTGCAGAAAGTAGCCATTTTCCCCTGCATACTAGACAATGTGTTTTTGTAATAGCGGCTCATATGTGCTATTTTCCCTCCTAAACTGTATATTAAGGAGCTTGCAACTTATGGACCTATTTTGTCACGTTCGATGTACACCTAAATATACAATACTTCACTAAACATGATGGCAAAGTGAATTTGTGTAGTAAGAGGGTGGCCACCACTATTTTTTTAAGGTTAGAAATCTTAATGCCTCTTAACATCAGCCATAGAATAATACTTTAACTCAAAATTTTTTGTATTTAGCAAAAATAAACAATTTAGCCCAATTTTTAAAGTTTCATACCTACCTTGATATTTCTAGACCGGAAGAAAATGTCCCATATACTTTCTAGTTCACCTGAGCAAGCGTTTCAGTAATAACAATATTTATTTTTGATTACATCGGAATTAGTAAATATAGCCTACAGGATTTCCATATATTACCGCAACTGGTTGTTTACTTCAGTAAATAACATTGCAATGTTACTAGCATTATTTTATTTCATAATTTGAAAATGAACAATTTACTTTCTCCCGTACTATGCTTACAGGATATTAGAGTAAATTCTTGTAGATAACCTTTACATGTATTTAATTCTGTCGGTTGCTTTGCACTGATAAGATCTCAGTTTGTTCATTCAGTAAATAATTTTCTATGGTTGCATGTGCGAGGAACCTTAGAGAGTAAAGGAGAAGTCATTGCAAACGGGTGTTTTGGGAATATCGGCATATGGGACAGAGAATATGTGTTACAAGAGAACAGAGAAAAGGGAGAGAGTAAAAGAGACTCCAACTCCCAAACTGAGATGCTCGACTTCGTATTACGTAACACGTTAGTCAAGACGAGAATTACGACGGTTCGTACTTTCCCCAGCACATAGAGGGATGGTTCGTACACTTCCTCGCCCCGAGCAGAAACACGAGAGCTGCCACACGGGAGTTGAAGGATGTGGGAAGGAGATAGATGTAAAGAACTAGTGGGAGGGGCCTTGGCCCTCTTCCCTTGTTAGTCGTTTGTAACCAACAACCGACGCGACGAGGAGAAAACATGTTTAAGCATCCCCGTGTTTATGTTTACCAACACTCGCGGTTTGTCCAGGAATGCCACGAAGGCAAAAAATAAAAGGTGCGCTGCAAAAAAAAATTATAAAAGTTACAAGGCATTTCTTTGCAGTTTAACAAACTGTCGTAAATGTACAATAAATTGCCTTGTAGAACTATTAATTAGTTTGTAACGTTACAATTTAAGAAAAATCTGTAGTTTTCAAAAATTATAAACTTATAAGAAATTATATAGTTAACCTGTGCAAAAATCTGGCGTATACTACGTACTCTCATTTTGCAGGACAAAATACAGCATAATGGCAGATAATTAGTTTATTAACGAAATTTCATTAAAATCGATAAATCAGCTAAAATCACAGTTTGTCTGAAAAATGATATTACTTAGTAAAACCAATTTGCAAAGACGGTACAGAGAAGTGCGATGTCGTCTCTCGTCTGGGTTTTAAAAAATTATTTTATCGAAAGGCGTAAAAATGTAGACTGCCTACAGGCGATCTGCGGTTGAGAAAAGATAGAGAATTGCATGTTAAATTATATTCCAAGGTGCTCAGTCATTTTGAATGATATTGCTTTCGGGCTGAAACAATTTTATGCACTGAGAAAAAAAGAATACGGCTACAGGAAAAATAATTGTAAGAGTGTCTTATTTATTCATATTTTCCTTTTCGTGGAACTAAATATAATCTCCTAGCATGTCCTGTAGTAGTGGCGTACTTACAGACATACGACTGTCAGTGGTGGTACATGTCGGTCAGACAGGTGCTAAGCCTTACCGAATATAATTAAACTTGGTAAACTCTGCTTTTGCTTGCACCACGGCTCCGAGGTAGGCAGCACCCTTAATTTCAGAAGCCATATTAAATTATATTATTTTTCTCTATATTTTTTAATTCTGAGAAGAAAAGTGTTAAATATGCGATATTACCAAAATCCTATTTAGTATGCGTTGCAGTACAGACATGGCGATAGAGCTGAAAAGGGAGAGAGAATATACGTAGGGCGCAATCAATGTGAAAAAAATTAGGAATATAAAAATATTGTCACACTGACACTGGCGTAATTATACATTAAGGGCGCGGCAACCGCAATTTTCATCACCATTTTTTTTACAATATATTTTTTTATTATTTATGATACAAAATGTGACTAAATTTGGTTCTTGTGAAATTGTTTTATCTGTCATAGTTTTCGCGTAATGGCTTGTTAAAGTCATTTTTTGCATGTTTCCGTTTTAACGACTACACTAAAACCAACTGATATACCAAACTCAAAAAAATTACAGTGGATAAAGACATTGCAGGCTACAATGACATGCTCATAAAATTAATGAATAAAAATGATTTGAATTTTAAAAAATTGCTGAAACTGAAAATAAAAATTAAAAAAGTTCAATATTTTTTTTAAAAAATACAAATAATGTTTATTCTTTAATTTTATGAGCATGTCATTGTAGCCTGCAATGTCTTTATACACTGTGATTTTTTTGATTTTGGTATATCAGTTGGTTTTAGTGTAGTCGTTAAAACGGAAACATGCAAAATATGACTTTAACAAGCCATTACGCGAAAACTATGGGAGATAAAAAAAATTCATAAGAGCCAAATTTAGTCACATTTTGTGTCTAAAACAAAAAAAAATATCTGTTTCAAATACAAAATAAAATAATGATGATAAAAATTGCGGTAGACCGCGCCCTTAACAACTAAATCGCAACGTCGTGTACTGTGTCGCAAAGTAAATAGCATTTGCACTGTAATTGCAGATTTAACAATGTTCCTGTGAGAATTAAAAAAAATCTATATGGTGACTGAAACCGAGACTTAAGGGTGCTTTCTGTAGTAATTATCGTCATCATGTTTTAATTTTTTATGTGTACCAAATATTATTATTTTCTTATTTTAGACAAAACATGTGACTGATTTTTTTAATCTCAAAGTTTTTGCGTAGTGGACCGTTTAAGTAAAAATTTGCATGTTACCATTTTAAGGACGACATTGAAACCAATTGACATACCAAACTGAAAAAATTCACAGTGAATAAAGATATCGTAGGCTACAATTTCTCGGACATGAAACGAAGAATAAAATATTTTTGTGTTTAAATAAAAATGCTAAAATTTAAAATAATTTTTTATGTTTTTTAAAAATACAAAAATATTTTATATTATGTTTTAAAATAGGTGAACTTGTAGCTTAAAATATTGTTCTTTACTGTTAATTTTTTTTTCAATTCGGTAAGCGAGTTGGTTTAATTAGTGTCGTTCTTAAAATGGTAACATGTAAATTTTGATTTTAACGAGGCATTACACAAAAACTATGCGAAGCAAAATAATTTTATAAGAATATAATTCAGTCACATTTTGTGTCTAAAATAAGAACAAATATTTGGCACGAATATAATAATAAAAACATGGCAAAATTGCTGTAGCCGCACCCTTAAGGTTGCCGCCTGCCCTGGTCGCCGAGCGGCGTACTGAGCTTCAGCCGTAATAAGATTATTCGAAGACTCTTCATCGAAAATGAGAATTGTTTTGCTTAGGAATAACATTCAAACTATGTTATACGTCTGTATACCAATTTCAGGCTCGCAGCTAATTACTGAAGCATATTTTCTAGCGGCCGATAACGGCAAAAATGTGTGTTTTTGTGGTGCTGTTTACGTATAAAAATCTTGACGCAGAATCATTCAAAAGTATTAGCGTGGACAACACGTCTTTGTTAAAGTTATTATGATAAGACATATTTGAGAGAATTGCCGGAAGACCAGGAAAAATCTATCCTGAGTTACAGCACATAAATGATTACCAACCCGCCATCTTGAGTAAAATAGTTCAAGGCGTCAAGTACTCATACACCGGGACCTGGTATGTTCTTGCAAAACACAACACGTGGTATGGTCGAAAAATTAGTTCCACATATACATTATAATTTAATACTGAACATTTTGCCCACCTAAAAGAACTATTTTGCATTACACTTACTTCTTCAAAAGGTCTGTTCCCAACGGTTACACTTTGTTGAACAGTTTTGGGTAGAGCCTCGTCGATAGTCGCTTAAATTCACCTCTTGCCATTTTATCTTTTGCTACTCTTACAAATTCAGTTTTACCTGGACAGATTTCAACGACTCGAGCCAAGCACCAGCTCAACGAGGGCGTATTGTCTTGGTGCACAGTCACCAAACCACCAACTGTCAAATCCACTTGAGGGGTAATCCATGATCCATGCCACGGTAGTTTGACGGTATTCCTTGTGCCACCTACTCCAAAATTGTTGACCAATAGCTTCGGCAAACCTCCATCAAGTGCAACTATTTACATTCTCTTTCAAGAAATCATCCTGTGTACAAGAATGAAGCAAAATTAGGAATATAAAAAAATTATATGACTGATTGCGGCTTAAATATACGTTAAAAGTTCAACTGCGATGCTTTTATCGTAGCGCCGTGTAAATAGAATTTACGTTATAGTAAAAAATTTCACATTTTCCTTCTCAGACTTTCATAAGAGCGAAAATTAAAATAATTCAAGATGGCGACTGATGCCGAGCCTTAAGAGTGTGTGATAGATAAATAAACGCTGAAAACATCAATTGATTTCTACTCTTTTTTCGAAGCCAATGTGGATAAAATACTCAATAATAATCCTAGACATTGGTGTTTACCAACTTTATGAGCAAATATTTATCCAGAATTACTAATTCGTTTCACGTGATCTCTTGCGCCGCAGTTAAATGCACGAGGTTCCGGCGTCAGAGATTGTGCTTCAGAAGTTCGTAACACTGTAAACTATTTTGCTTAAAACGTTGGATCAAACAATTATCTAGGATTGTTATTGTTTAGTTAATTTTCGCATATTGGCTTCAATAAACCTGCTGTTATAGATTAAAGCTTTTAGCGTTGAATTATGTACCACGCCCTCCTAAGTATACATTGACTTGTAACAGTACAAGTGGGTAGTATCTGTAATCCCCACTATTTGTTTCCTTATTTATTACTGGCTTGCAGTTGTCGAAGGTGTGTTGAAACATCTGTCGTCTAATCACAGAAGTGTCGGTGAAATATACGTTATTGGCGTTCAACCTGACCTACAATCAATACGCGAAGTAATCGTGCTTCTATCAGCACTAGGTCATAAAATGACAGAGTCAGCAGTGAATGTCTCACAGAGGCTAGATGTCGACAGGAAGACTACACACCAGTTCACTGACTTGCTCCTAGAGGCCAGTGTGAGGCACGATGCATGTACTATGTCGTCCTTACTGCTTCCGTACTTCTAGGTCTCGCACGTACAGTACATCCATCCCAGGTGGCCACCTTAAGAGGGCGTGGTACATAATTCAACGCTAAAAGCATTAATCAATAACTGTAGGTTTCTCGAAGACAAATTGCGAAAGTTAAACAATAGCAATCCTAGACAATAGTTTTAGCCAACGTTTTAAACAAAATTGTTTCCAGTGTTACGAACGTCTGAGGCACAATCTCTGACGCCGGTACCTCGTGCATTTAACTGCGTCGCAAGATATCACGCGTAACGAATTAGTAATTCTAGATAAATATTTACTCTTGAAGTTGGCAAATACCATTATCTAGGATTGTCATTGAGTATTTTATCCATTTTGTCTTCGAGAAAAGCGTAGAAATCAATTGACGTTTTCAGCGTTTATTTATCTACCACGCGCTCTTAAGGATAATCACGCTGTAAAAATGCATTATGTTTGCACGACATTGAGTTCTTTTATAAACGTTACATGTGATTAAATTTTCCACTTGTAAACATTTTTTAGCTCTCACAGTTTTTCCATTGCAGCACGCCAAAATCAGAATTCGTTAGTTTTTCCATAGCAGCACGCCAAAATCAGAATTCATTAGTTTTTCCATAGCAGCACGCCAAAATCAGAATTCATTAGTTTTACCATAGCAGCACGCCAAAATCAGAATTCGTTAGTTACGGGAACATTGCAATAACAAAACCAATTGTCCTACTTGAATGAAATAATTTGTCATGTCACTATGGGAAAATTATGAGAGTTAAAAAAATTTTACAGGTGGAAAATGTTGTCACAAGTAATGTATATAAAGCGATCACTATGCCGTGCAAAAATACAATTATGAATTGTTGCCACATTAAGGTCACAGCTACAGACATTTTCAAGTATCAATGTGATATTTTTGTTTTTATATTTGTACTGTTTATATTTTTCTTATTTGAGACTTAAATTGAGACTTATTTTTGCTCTCACGTAAATTGATTTATCTTTCATAGTTAAAGCGTTTGTAAACGTCAAAATTCTCATTTTATTGTTTAACGCACGCCACTAATATCCACTGACATACCAAACTGAAACAATTTATAGTGAATAAGGATGTTGTATGTTACGTCTCCTATGCAAAAAAAAAAAAAAACTTTATTTAAAAAAAAATTGTTGAAGTTTGAAATTAAAATGTTTTAAAAAAAATCAAGTTTTTTCCAAATACTAGAAAAACTTTATTATTAGTTTTTATACAGACGATACTTATAGCCTACATCGTTATTCACTGTACATCTTTTTTTTTTTTTTTGGTATGTCAATTAGTTTTAGTGGCTTACACAAAATCGTAAAATGCCAATTTTGACGTTTACGAGTCATTATACAAAAACTATGAGAGACGAAACATTTCATGTGATCAGAATTTAGTCACAGTTTATGTATAAAATAAGAAGCAAATATTTGGTACAAATACAACAATTAAAGTATGACGTTTAAAATTGACGTGGACCGCACCCTCAGGCGCTGTTGAGAGTCTCAGCACTCTATTCCTCGATGTGACAGATTCGTACTCTATGTCTAGAGCCCGGAAATATTAGCGTGTTCACTGACATGTAGGCTAGCCTCCAAGAATATATGTGCAGTCACGCAAACATCAGCTGTTCACTGACTGCTCGCTGACACGGTGATATGGGTCCGCATTGAGTTACGTGTATATTATTGGCTCAGCTACTTACACGACAGTATCAAATAAGCCAAGGACCAATCGTGAAAGTGACGCGAACTTACAGTTGCTGGAATTATAGCCTGTAACTAAAAAATCGTGAATTTTTCATGTCCCTATGTCCACTTGTGTAAGTGCTTGCAGGACGCAGTATTTGTTGTGCGGCTGTCAGCAAGGAGGGAGATACCTGGTGCTGGCGGCGGCCAATTACGACGAGGCCGGGGAAGATAGGAGGGGGTCATAGCTGGCGGCGGTGCGGAAGTGACGGATGAGGCCAGGCACGGTGACGGATAGGGGCGAGTCTCCACTGCCTTGTAAATGTAGCCGCGCCCTCCTCTCAGATGAAGGTCACCGTCGACCTTGGCCGCCCTCGACATACATCCCTGGTCCTTCCACTAGGTCCTGCTAACGAGCTGCTCCTTGCTTCTGTCCAGTGAGTGAGGCACGGCGCCAAGGGCGATGTTGACCGGCTCATCTGGTGCGATATCGCCTCTGCCGCGTGTAGTGTGTCTCCATGTTTTTACTAATGGAAATTTTTAAGCGGAGTCTATTGTATGTTTCTAGCGTAGTTACTCGAGAATCTCACGAGTAGTTTTTCAGATATAACAGACTGAGTAAGAGAGATGTTCGTCTGCGCTTAGCATCGAGGTCTTTCCCGCTGGTGAGCGGTGACATCATGTGGGTATGGAGCAGCGCCGGATTGAATGAGCGGGGGAAACAGAAGATCCCCGAGAAAACTCGCTGACCAACGTAACGTTATCGGCCCTGCACGATTCCCATATGCGAAAATCCGGGGATCAACTCCCCGGGAATCGACCCCGGATCGCCTTGGTGGGAGGCGAATTGTTTGACCATTCGGTCAACGCGGCCCCACCCCCGTTTGAAGGCTGCATATGTTGACACAATAAATACACGTGAAATAGTTTCGTAAAAATAACGTATTTCCGAACATTTAAAGCGCGTGATGGCGGTGTAGAAGTATACGTAAACAAGGAGCGATAAGAGCTAGTCTAGCTCGTGTTGCAACAACAGTATCGCCTTTACGCGCGGGGCAAGGAAACGGTGGTCGTTGGCTTTTTTCCAGTAGGACTTTTAGTTGTCATCTTACTATTTTATTTACAGATTGTGCATAGTTTAGTCCAGAAAATGCTTCTCTATATTGGTTTTACGATTCTGTTTTTTTTTTTTTGCCAAATAGTCTAAAAACGCAGATTTTTCTTTGTTAGCCATTTTGAGGTGCCAGTATCGTGTCTAGAAAACAAAAATAGAGAAATATATTTTAAATGTATTTTGTTTTCGTAGATAGATGTATGCAACACACGTTTAGTAGTATTAAAAAAAACCTTCTCCTAACACGCTGCAACAATGTTCATGCGATATCTATACGGCTCTCAAGGTTGTTACACAATTGAAACTTTGGCATTTGACTTTACTGATTGACTTAACGGTATCTTTCAATATATGACTTCTTATGGATTCGTACACAACGGAGTCGGAAAAAATAAAGTTAAAATATCTTCTCTTCAAGTTTTCGCAAAACTGAAAACTAAAACTAATTCAAGACGGCCGTTCACAAAGAACCGACATTGTATGTTTGTTATTATGAAACAGTTTTACTTAGTAGCATCATTTTACGAGCAGTACTGGGATTTGATGAAAAATTTAACAGATGCCATGGGACCTAAATACAAAACTGACTTTCTCCACTTTTTGCCACTTTTGGCTACAGGCGAGAAATGCTTGCATAGTGATACATGTCACGAAATACAGCTTTGGTTACATAGTAAATTAATTCGGAAATCAGTATCATTTACCCCAAAGGAATTATAAGTGTGGGAAATATTGCATTATAGTGTGGAGAATGTCACTTTTGCAACATAATCGTGGAGAAATTAAGTTATACATTAACAGAAATATGATATTGTAATTCTTGAAACCATAATTACTATATTGTTGATTTTTAGCACACAACGCACAACGATAATAACACGTTTAAGGAAGAACAACGTAATATTAAGTTCAAAATAGTAGCAAATACATCTGCTGATCACCCATTATAAAAATATTTCAACTGTTGAAATGACTAATGCCGGCATTTCCTGCGTTTGTTGACAAAACTCATCGTTGTCGCCATCAGCAACCTCTTGGGCAGTATCTACGACCTGATAGAACTTTAGGAAGTCGTGGGACCTTCAATCGTCTCCATGATGCATTATTAGTTGTGTGTCTACATTCGATTTCTTTTCCTGCTTTACAGAACAGCCTTTGAGTATTACTAATGGTACAGGTGATTCGGAATAAAGTGGGCATTAAAAAAAGCCCTCATTAATTTATATTTTTTGCCAGTTTATAGCTTTCCACTGCATGTAAACATAAACATTGCCAAGTGCTTTTATTTATATAAGTTTGTACAATGTTTATATATGCATTAAACTGCATGGGTGCTGAATATATGTCTTACAACACTGTTTTTTTTCCATCGACTCTAAATGATATGACACACACTATTGCCATTTCTAACCTCATAAATGTGTGAGTGGTAAATTAATATGCAATTCAAAACCACCACTAAAATCACACACGACACACGCAATTCCAGAATTCAAGAGCCATTCAGCATACTGCCATGAACGACGACAACGCACTTAACAGGAACAATACATAACATATTTTCTTAATGTAGCAGAAAAAAATTATGTTTCTAATTCCAGGTACTCATGATAGCGATCGTAAAACATAACAATTTACAGATTACTAATGACGTCACATCATTTAGCAATGCTATTCATGAACAATCAGTTCTAATTATATTGGAAGTGTTTAGCAGAAACCCACATTTATTACACAATGAACCAAACACGTAGAGTCCAAGCGAAGCGGCGAAAACCTAACTTTGATGCCACCTGTCGGTGGAATTTTGAAATACGTCTGTGGCGCGAGCGCTAGCGGCATGTGACAACGGCAGTAGCGTCACTTTGTGCTGGAGCTAAGTAAGTCAAATTATACCTTCAGTTGGTATGCCAATTAGATAATAAATAAATATTTTAAAGTATATTAAATATAGAGAGGTCGATTAAATTTGATGTTCCTACATTAATGTTGTATTCAAATAAGAAAGTACACGCAATTACAAGCAATTATTCCCTACCAGCCATACAATCAATAATGTAACTATTGTTAATGTTGACTTATATGCGGTAACAGCTAATGATTTTTTTTTTCAAAGGAAAAATTTTTTTAGTGCTCATTTTATTCCGAATGACCTATAGCAACGATTTAAAACTTTTACCATGCTTGGTAATGCTCTTGGCATATTCAGGCTTTGTTCTGTATGTTGTTTCTTCTTTTATCAGAACGTTGCTACAATGTTTAGTCCGTGTCATGAAAACCTTTTTGCATGTTTGAATATCAAAATGCCAACCACCAGCAGACTAGATGTTAGTCTCACCAGTAGTTTTTCAGTCAGAATACACGGCGTCTATCACGAATATTTTCACAGTAGCAAACCTCTCAGTAATCGTGATATACTGATTTTGTTCAATAATGGTCTCCATCTTCTATACGTTGTCTCTGGTCTACCAGTAATGAAATAAGTTTGGGATATGCGAGTCTTTCCGTACACGTGTACAATAAAATGCATGATTAAATAAAAGTTCATTTACCAACATAAAATGTAATAATAAATATGAAAATTTTGTTGTTGGATACAGTACTTCAATACCAATTTTGTACAAGTACAAAAGAACAAACGCTGAATGGGCTGCTAGTAAATTGAATTTAAATATGAATAGAATGGAAAGCTGAATACATGCGCAAACGAGATATGTGGCAAACAATACGTTAATGAAACCATCGAACGTGTGGTGTAGCATTCAAAATGACAACCAGCTCAATAAATATGCAAATAATTACTTTAAAACCCAACTCTATGGCTCGGTAACAAATACTCTCTAACCGGTCATATACATATATAACAACAAATATTACCAAGACAACCAGAATATGCTGGAACATAAACCACTAGGCTTCCACATACCTTATCTGCACGTTGGGAAAGTTAAAAAAAAGGGGGTGTTACCGTCTGGCGATAAAATGCGTTACGTCGAGGAGGCGGCACTGCCTTACAAAGTACCAAGACAGGGAGGCCTCTCAACCTGAGAACAGCTGAGGGAGGTTCAAAATTGCCCAATTCCTCTCGCCAAATACCTTCTTCTTGTGGAGTAGCACAGCCAGTAGGCAGTCTTAAATGAGGCCTATGTTAGGCTTTGGTCGTCTGATTTCATCACAGGGGCTTAGAAAGTTTATAGACGTTTTCGAAACACAACACTGTGACTTCTTGTCAACAAAACTTTGTAACGTGCGTACCCTACGTTACAACGTTTTTTTTTTTTTTTTTTTTTTTTCCCCAATACACGGTCCGGTGGTATGAAACCGTGGCTTGTAATCGTAAATGCAAGTTGAATTCCTGAACATTTACTGGTGCACTAAGAAACCAATGGCTGATCAATATTGTGTTATCTTTTTATCCACATCCATCACTCACTAGTCTCACACTACTGTATGGCCGTACGTCAAAAGGAATTTAGAAAATCATACTAGCAATACGACACTTAACTGGCACCTTTGCGATGCTAATTTTCTGTCCACTGGGTGATGTCACATTTTCTTTCGTTAATCGAGATTTTGAGTGGCCTTGAACAACACAGACATTGTAGAAATAATACTGACGGGAATAATATGTTGCCTGATCAGGAAGTTTTGGCAACGGCTGGTTCTTCTGAGAACCGTACGACACTATCAGTATACATGCATCATCGTTTGTCAGTAGGTCACAAAAGCTACTGCTCGTAGTCTCTAAACTTCTTCTCTATCATGAGCGAATTGTTTACCTATTCATTGTGACGTACCTTGATTCTATCACTTAGTTCTAAACAAGTAGAGCGTACGTCAACTCTTGGTGTGCCAAAGCCTAAATTGTATTTCCTGTTGAATTTGTAGCGGACGTATGCTTCTTTCACCTTCGGATGCTCATCTTCCGTTTTGTACACTGTAAAAAATTTTTTGTACTCTTACAAAGAAAAGCCTTGGAAACCCAGTTGCCAAATAAATTCCTTGTAAAACTACAATGGTTATCCTTGTAATAAAATACAAAGTATATGTTTGTAAAATTACGAGGACTAGCCTTGTAGCTGTACTTTCAATAAGGAAAAAAAAATTAATTTAAATGTTCATTGTACTTCATAAACAACACTGAACTTATTTATCAAATAACTTTTGAATAAAGGACTATAAAGAGATGATTTTGAAACAATAAAAAAAATTCTCGGAATGTGCTAAGGTCCAAACCACTAACCCTACGTTTATAGAATCTACGCATCTTACCCATAGACCACTGCGACTTACGTATCGCTTAACCTTTATTTAGTTGTATACATTCAATGTAAAGTTCAGTGGTAATTATTCCTTTTGTAGCACGCAATTAATATAACTATTTACTTTATTCCAGAAAAAATACTTTTCAGAGGTTGTGATCTTTGCATAAGTAATTTCCGGCTAACTTACGATTTTTGTAGGCTACACATTTTTTTCCAAGTTTTTATTTGCAAACAAAATCCATTTAACGTTATCAACTAAGAATTTTACAAGGAATATTTTCAACATTTACAGAAGTTCGTACAACTGTCGTATTTTACAAAACAATTTACAGTGCAGGAACTGTCGGTATAGGAACAAGGAATTCCTTTGTAGTGTTACAAAGTTTACCCTTGTAACTTCATAAACTAATGATTTTACAAGGATATTCTTTGTACTTTTCATGTACCTGTAAAAGTACAAAGATAATCCTTGTAAATTTTACAAAAATTTTTTAGCGTGTACGAGTATATTTTCCACGGCTTTTTGATATTCAATTCAGGCGACAGCTTCCAGGTTTGTTCGCGCAGTAATGTGTCTTACTGCACTTCAGTTTATTGACAAACTTCATCACACTTTCTTAAGCAATAAATCTCGTAATCGTTGTATCTCCCCAACGTATTTCCTTCGGAATGTAACCTGTTTTGTAGAACCATTGTACAATACGATTCACCCGATGTTTTGACACTTGTATACACTTAAAAATGTGTAGAGGCAAACTGGCACAATCTCTCGCGCACGGTTGCGAATGAAGTATTTCGCAAGTGCTTCTTATTTCACATTCTTGCTGTTCTTTGGGCGACGTATTTTCACGGGCGGAATTGTTACGTGTTGCAACGTAACGTTATATTGAAACACTTTGATTTTTTCTTTGAAGAAGTATTCATGGAAACGTTGTATGTCCAGGATTGTTAATGTTCTGCATAAAAAGACGCCTTCGGTGTGACTACTTACAGAAAATGCTGGAAATCCTTTAGCAACATACCCGAAACAGGAAACTTGAATCACTTTAATTAGTTTACATTATTCTACCTGTATACTGAATTCAACCTAGCCTAGTAACGTGTAATCTTACCTTAGTTTCTTAGCTTGTGCTCTTTTCCACATACCTGCATTTCTAGCATTTTCCCTAGCTCTTTCTTCAATTTCCACTGGTGTAACATGTAGGCTCTATATCCATTATCACTTATAATATTAACTTCAAAACATGCTTCTTATAAATCGCGTACACCATAGATAGCGTACACAACGATGATACTTTCATAACAATAATAAAATGCACCGATTGTCTGAATACACAATTGTGGTCAATGATCTCTCTCTGAAGCTTTTCATTGGCTGAATGGAGAATGTAACATTTAATTTGCTGTCAACATCAGCATGGAGAATGTTAGTTCTGCAACCACACACATGTTTTGCTACTCGATTGTACATGGATTCTTTGAGTTTGGAATTTTTTTGTGTAAGTTTTGCGTTTAGACTCCTCAACTGCGTCTTAAATATTTTCTGCAAGTCTTGTTAAAGCTATGCTATTTAAGTATTCGCAAGTGAATTGTAAGTCGCATCAACAGATTGCGTTCATTTTAATGCGCAAAATTTTTTTTAGTAAATGTTTAAATTGTACGGCTTATTTCTGGATTATTTAAGTTCTATTCATTTTATAGCAAATATGATTACTATATACATAATATATGTATTTATTTATTTAAATCACAGAGTTGCCATTTCGGAAAACTCTTAACTGTTCCTAAACTGCCGTTACTTCAATTTTACGTTTTTATAACTGAAATTCAATGTCAAATGCTAACGTATTCAACTGTGTACAGGCCTTCACTTAGGCGAAGGCTATACCGCCAGACTTTATCAAGTGCTTAACAAACACGTCTACACGTCACAACATGACGTGCTATTAGAGTATTTTAGTATTGTTAAAAAAAATTCGATACATTTTTAAAAAATACATCACGTTTTATACAGGTACTAAAAAGTATAAAATATTTTCTCCTATGAAAATACTTTTAACGTTTGAAACGAAAATGGTATGGTGCATGCAATAGATAAGTGATGCACGAATAGTTCACCAAGTCACTAACAATTTTGTTGCACTACAAGTGAAATGAACTATTAATGTGTTTGTGGGTTTTCTCAACGTCAGCTGCTCTATATACGCATTATTACCTATTATATGCGCCCCATGTTTTTAGATTTTATTTTACAAGCACTTAGGATAAATTATTTTATACTTTTTTGTTCGTTTTAGAAACGTTGTACATTTAACCTATTTATTTGAATAAGTATGTTCTGCTTTTCATACTTGTATATGAGAAATGTTGCTGTAAAATTTTAAATTAGTTGAATTTGTACGGAACAGACAAACAGACAAGTAAGTGAGTTAATATTGCACTATCATCCAGTCCTGAGCTACGTTTAAAGTTTCATTCTCCTTTGTATGTTAGATAAACGTGGAAGTATAAAGAATTAAAAAGTATATTTTTAAAATATTTTTACACGACATTATTACTATCTAGTTCCGAGTTGTTTTATCTCCGTCTCATACAGGAATTAATTAAAAATTGATTGCGAAATTTGTACTGAGCAAAGAAACGAACAGACAGACAACAAAGCTAATTAATAAGGATTTAATAAAATAGAACTGTGTACTATCTATTTCAGGTCACGTTCTCCCATTTTTCCTGCTAAGCAAGTGTGGTTTTATAAAGTCTTGAAAGTAGCTGATATCACAACAACCATGTCAAATTCGTGTTGAAGATGATTTTTACTATGTATAAAAGTTTTGAAAACAAAAAGCAGTATGGTTTATCCTATTTTCTATTTTAATAAATTATCTTTAAGTAAATAATTAGTTAAAATTCTATGTAATTATTCTTAATAAAAATATTAGGGTATGACTACATAGAGAAATCTATTTTCATCGCAACTGTAGGCCGACTTAACGATAGCTACTCCGTTTTTGGTCGGTAAAATGATATCCACAACAGTAGTATGAATTACAGACAGTTATCTCTATCTGAAAATGAATTAGTTTTCATCAGAGGACATTTTTTAGGTTCTAGGACAAAGACCTTTTTTAAGACTCTTTAGTCAATTTTTTCACTTCATTCGGAAAAGCCTCACTCGGAGAATACTCTATTTAATGGGGAAAAATGTTTAATGTATCAAAATTTAATAATGGTATTTTTATAAAAAGGAAAACACTTAAAAGTAAAAAATGTAAAAAGAATATACTACTGAAGTCATTATTCATATTTAACTTTTTTAATATTTCTTAAACTTTTATTCAAATTAAAAAATTATTTTTCGATAAATTTGAATGTTCAATGAAAATATCTATTAAGAAATTCTGTTTTAAATACGTGAGAAATTTCATATGGATTTAAGGCATGAAAGCCATTGCTGAATGAACCATCAGAAAATAACTCTATTTTACATCTTCCCAAATTTTCAAATTCACATAATTTTTATTGACAGCTATGGTGACATTGAAATAAACTGTTTCTTCTCGAGTAAAACAATTAACAAAATGAAATTATAATCTGCGTAATGACTGTCTAAGATTTGTAACACTTGTTCTATTTGTGAATTAAAACAAATTATATTTAATATTTGGGTTGGGTCTAGAAAATAGCAAAATACCTGTCATATTCCCTCAGCATCTGCCCTTGCTTTTCCCCTCATGTACCACACTCATTTTTTTAGCGCATGGTTTCCTTCACGAGCATTAGACCTCGTTTATAGAGGCAGCTCATATTCGGCCATGTGACACATTTGCAGAAAGGGGAGGAGCCTGAAATAGGATAGATGTTTTGGAAAGTACTGTACGTATCTGGACTAAAGTCATTTCTGTAGGTTGGTGTCAAGCTCCTCTCTTCAAGTGTTCTTGTAATGTGGCTTAGTGCCGTTTAGATGTTGCTCTTCATGTCATTCCTTACATGCTCGCTGTTTTCAAGACTGGCACACAGCTTCATAGCGACATTTCACATCTTGAACAATTCGACAGAATTTTAACCCTGTATGCAGTAGACACTCCACGATTTACCTTCTCTAAATGTTTTACTGTCTCCCAAACACTAAAAATTCTTTGTAAATACATTGTTAGCGACTCTTAATCTGACATTCGTAGACTTTTCCGCATAATTAAACAGTCCTACCGCTTGGCTCAGGGGTTAGCGCACCTCGTGGGTGTACCAAGGGTCCCGGATTATATTCCTGACAGGAGGAAACTTACATTTACCTCCTGGGGCTCAGTAGTGGGTGTTGTGTTGTCCACTCATCACCATACTACGGAAGACAATGACGAAACACCGGAGTTTCACCCTTACCTAGTCGCGCCTCAGTTGTTCCACTGAGGTCCAAATCAGCCTCCCAGTTGAAAACTCATCATAATAATCAAACTTATTAAATTTGTGTCTAATGTCAACGCAAAACCATAACAGTCTGCAAACGAACAATTAAGAACACCCGTGCATGCACATATTATTTTTCTGCACATTATGGACGAATGTTCTGGATGATTTGTGTTACAGTGTAATTTAATGCTCTTAATTTAACGAAGAATTTTCGAAACCATTCCTGGCGATTTTAAATAATACAATCGTAGAAAAATAAATGTGTGAAGATATAAGTTTCAGAACTGAAAGGAGAGAAATGGCACAAGTTCTCAAGTTACGGTGTCGATGTAGCGCGAGGGTCTAGAGCGGCGATTTGCGCGGCGCAATTCAAATGGCGCGGATGAGTGGGGAAAGTGGCCGCGAGGGAATGTGGGTGATTTACGACTTCGCTCGCTCCATTTAGCGGCCAGGACGAGAGGAGTGAGTTACCTGCCAGCGCCTCGAGGAGCTGATGAAGCGTGAACATGACACTGCAGAACGATCCAGCAAGATTGGCGCGAAGGTGTGTGGAGGTCCTAGCTCACCTTCGACGAGCTGACTACAGCAGTGACCGGCACTGAAGCGAAATATTTGATGGTTTCCCAGCAGGCACAATGCCATATATATGTCTGAGAGAAAAAGGAAATCTTTATTTAAATAAAAAATAACTACATTTTTAAAACGTACTAAAATTATAAATAAATTTCTCCTTGCTCCGTACATATTTATAACCACTTACATAGGAGTAACCTAATAGAGATTATCCTAAAAATAAGTGTGAATTTTAATAGCTTTGCAAATACTTCGAAGATTTAAAATGGAAAACGTGCAATAGTTCGCCAGTAGTTATCAACTCCATTGCACTTCAAGCCGGCTTCCATAGCCGTAGTCAGTTCGGCACCAGTCTATGGCGCGAGAGGTCTTGGGTTCAAGTTCCGTTTTGGACATGGCTGTTGTGTTATCATTTCACCTCACTTCAACTTCATCGGCTCTTAAGACCTCGTTGTTAAATGGAATCATCTCACCTCCCCTCTCCATCATTTCACTTAAAATTATACGAACAGTTATGTGGGTTTCTCAACAACTCTCTCTACCAGGGTCGTGCCAACTATTTTGTGAGAGGGGCCGGGGGGGGGGGGGGGGGGGGGGGGGGGGCGAAGAAGTATGTTTTTCACTTGAACTTAACACCGATCCCCTTTATTAAAAGGGGGGTCCGGGGGTCCTCCCCCGCGAAAATTTTGAATTTAAGATGCAAAATGGTGCTATTTAAGCAGTTCTCAAATGTAAATATTGAGTATTAGCTGGCAGAAATATTAATGTTTTTTAAAGAAATTTTTTGTTAATAACGCCACAGTAATGTAATTCTTCAGAAAAATATAACAAATTTAAAATACACAAGGTAGAAATAATTTTAAAATTACAATGTACTATGCCTATTTAATTAAAATGACATGATATACAATTGCACAAAACAAAAATTCACAAATGTTTGGTTTAGGCATAAAAACTGACAAAGATATGTTAACATTAAAATTAGAGCCCACGATTTTTGGTGAAAAGAATTCTGCAACAATTTGTTTCAATTCCTTATGTGCACATATGCAGCCCAGCTTCGTGGTCAGTGATTGGCTGTTTATAACTCTCAGCGTCTAGGGTTCTACCAGCAAATCACGGACGTGTGGTGTCGCAGTAACCTTGTTCCGGTTGCCACAGTCAAATGAGCCACGTCTGTGCAATAATACATTCTGCCAATAATCAAAAAGCAGACCTGCAGATGTGTACATAAGACATTGAAACAAACTGTTGCAGAATTCTTTTCACCAAAAATCGTGGGCTCTAATTAAAATTTATGGAATGCCTTTAAAGTTAAATTAAAAACAGTAATTCTACAAAATTTTCATTACATTTGAGGAAAATTAAACAGAAGCATATATATTAGAATATCAGTTTTGGGTAGAATTATGTACCGAAATCATCACAAAAGTACTGTGCAGGCACAACAAATTTCGATCACAAAATTTTTTAAAATGTTCCAAAAACGGACTTTCTTCACGATGTCCTAATCGTAAATTCTCGCAAGACTTCATCCACGTCGATTTATGCTGCAATTTTAGAATACATCCCCTACAACAGGTGTGCAAATATCTTTTGACATAGTACTTCACAAATAATCCTTTACGTGTCTTAAAGATTTAAATGACCTTTCAGCAGATGCAGAAGATACAGGAACAGTCAGAAGCAGTGAAATGTGATGTACAACTTCATCAATCAACATTAATGTAATATTAGGTAGTGCCACGATTTTATGGCGAAAAGATTTTTGCAACATTTGGTTTCGATGCGTCATGTGCACACCTGCAGCTCTGTTACATCGTCTGTGGTTGGATGATTTTACTCTCACTGGCCTTGGCAAATTATAGACGTACAGACTCACAATAATCTTATTCTGATTGGTGCAGTAAAATGAGAAACGTGTCTGAACAAAGACACGCTGCCAACAACCTTGAAACAGAACTGCCGATGTGCACGTGAGGCACTGAAACAAAGTGGGGCAAAAATCTTTTCGCGACAAAATCGTGGCCCTAATAATAGGTTGTTCTCTGAAAGAAACTGCTTTGAATTTGCTGAAATGTCTTCCACACAGGTTCCTGTTATTGTTGGTAACATAATGTTAGGAATAGTGAGAAAAAATTTTTTAGTATTGGGAATGTGGCATGACTCATAGTCATACCGTATGAGAAACAAAGACAAGGTGTGGAGTACATACGATTGTAGAAAATTAAATAGAAGTGATGTTGCTCAATCTCAATCTTTTCTAATTTACTTATTGCTTTATCTGTTCAAAACAAATGTCACAATATCAAACTTCATAATAAGGATAAACTAGAGTACATTAATAAGTAACTTAAACGAACAAGAGAAATAAAGTAAGGGCACCCTTTGCAGTTAGTTCTTTTTTTTTTTTTTAAGAAAATATTATTATTCCAATAACGATATTTTTTTGAATTAAATTAACGCAACGGTTAACATAACTGATGTAATAAAATTTTTTAATATAAAACTTTTGAATTTCTGCAGTGATATAACATAGTACATTATTTAAGCACGTATAATATTCTTTTCTATATCGTGCAAAAATGTTTCACAAACATAAAACTGTGAACGGTAAAATCTTGTATATGTCACACCCAAGCATGGCCTAAGAAGGGTAGGTCTGAACACTGGCCGGTAAACGTCGCAAGTTAATGACGCCGTAGTTAGGCTGCACAAATCCACGAACGCTGTGAATCGTCTGTAAGAAAGCGAGAAAAGAAATTATTACGAAGCGGGACCTCTCCTTCTTAGACCGTGGTCACGCCTAACTTTTGACGAACAGATGGTTGAAAGTACTGCCTTCAAAGCTGCCGGCCGCTAACTTCCAGAAAACATATTCAACAGAAAGAAAAATGGCAGACGCAGTAACAAACCTTTGTTGCCATTGACGGTGTCTTGACAAGTCTGACAAGCACTTCACTACATTTACCGGTAAGTCCATGTCAGCTGTCATATCTACGGCTTGTTTGTGTGTACGTTATTTTTTCCAAGTAGAAAACGAATAATGTGGGCATGGGCTGACAAGTAACCTACGAACCCTAACTATTGAGAAGATTATATTAATTATTGAAAATCATGTACTGTCTTCTAGTTTTCGTAATAGTGTATATAATTTATGTAATAATTTACATTATTGTATACTATATTGTAAAATGACTTGTCCAACATCTTTGTACAATATTGTACTAAAAATGATCAAAAGGATGCAATAAACTAAACTAAAAGACAGTTTGTCTTGCGAAAACATTTGAAACGAGTCACTATATAATTTAGAAGGCTTAGATATTTTATTTTTTACACACTTTTTAATAGACATAATAAATGCCATTTGCTTATTTTATTACATGGTTGTTTCCGAGACCTGTTTGCTGATTAAATTACGGCATATGTCTGTTCTGCTTATCGCCCGAGCAATCTTAGGCTGGGCGCGCACGAGCGGTTTTGTACCCGCGCGGGTATCTGGCCGCGGCGGTGATTCAACCGCGGGAAGTTTGTCAGTGGACGCACGAGCGGGTAAATACCTGCGCGGGCATGCGTGCACGAGCCTCTCATTCAGTCGCAAAATGAATTTCCAACAGAAAGTGGCTGTGTGTGCGCTACTAATTCGGGAAAGAAAAAAACGAAAACGGAAGAAATTGTGGATACATCCATTGACAAGTCAGAGGTTATGTAAAGGTCAATTCAACAAGTTATATGAGGACATGTGCATATATCCAAAAAAATTCTTTGGTTACTTCAGGATGAGTAAAAACTCGTTCGACGAACTTTTGCATATGATACGGCCTAACATAACACTGCAGAATACAAATATGCGAATGGCAGTGTCACCAGAAGAAAGATTGGCCGTTACCTTGAGGTAAGTAGTTACATAATCCATAAGTTAACATAAGTGTAACAGTATGATTGGGTGTGTGCCGTAAATAACCGCAACACGGTGTTTATATATAAGAAATACATTTCAAACACATTGTTGATATACACAAGCCAACATGACCATAGGATCCAATATATAGGTACGAACTAATTCAGGCTGAAACAAACAATTCCAATAATACTGTTAAGTTCTAATAATTTAAACCAAAATTATTCACTGAAGCACCAGAAGTTCAGAGTCTGCTGGAGACAAGTTCCCCTCATTTTCGGTGGCGAAAACAGCAG